>MU271215.1:121053-149777 GCA_021432655.1 Atractiella rhizophila | reverse complement strand
TTGCAATTATGGATTCAGCGGAGCAGAAGGAAGCGTTGTTTGCACTTTTGGATGAGGTTCGTCTTTGAGTCACCCCCAAGCGCAAAGCATCTGTTCAAATGCTCACACGAAAATATAAATATGGTATGTATTTAAACGATGTAAACAGTACTTTGCTTCCCGCCCACATCTCTTTTCGCCTTCTGCACCCTCCCCAGAAGCGACAAAATCAGCCGCAAACGCCTTCGTCTCTCTCGCCTCCTCCAATCCCTCCCTCGTTTCCAAAGCCATCCATTCCCACAATCCCAACGACCCGCACGCCGGAAAGAAAGCCGAGGTGGCCAACAAGGCACTTGGATTCGCAGCCCGCAACCCGAGCATCGTCAACAAGGTCGTGGATGGAGCTAGGAGCCTGCCACCGAAAGCTCCTGCACAAGCTGCTGAGACGCCTTCTCCTTCTCTTCCCCCACAAACTTCTTCGTACAATAGACCTTCCGCGGCGGTATCACCACCGGCAGCGCCGACTCCCGCTGCTCCAACACCACCAGTCGCAAAGAGTCGCTTCACTCCTTCTGGATTGACGACCACAAAATCGATCGGATCTTTGGAAACAACGAGCGGCAGAGCGGTGGGTTTCCCTGTCTTCTCCTTCTCCTCAGACATCCCACTAAAGGTCCGCCTCTCAGGCATTCGGATCACTTTTCAAAAAAGATCCAGTCCCTCCAAAATCCTACGTTACCACTGCTCCGTCTGACACTCCCCTGCCGCCGCCTCCCGTTCGGCGTGGCACATCAACACCCTCTGCTGCCGCAGGGAAGAAGGTTGTCACGGCTCTATATGACTATGATTCTGGCGCAGACGAGGACCTGGTTTTTAAAGAGGGAGACAAGATCACGGTCACAGAGGAGGTCACGGCGGATTGGTGGAAAGGTCAAGTTGAGGGAGGGAAAGAGGGTCTGTTCCCTACCAATTATGTACAAGGCTAGCGTTGGAGATGGCAAGGCGAAAAGGACGTGCGGCACATTGTAACATCACATAGCAAGTGTAAATTTTGCAAAGGACTATTTCTACGGTAGATCCTTCCGACCAAGACGTCCCTTACAACCCTTTCCGTTTCCTCTCCAAAAACTCCTTATAAGGTGGGTCAACAGGCGCTTGCACAGGCTCCTTTGGGACAGCATCTCGCTCCTCCTTATCCATCGGATAATTAGTGTCAGAATCCCAACCACTATAACAGCGTCTCGAATGTCGCTCTGTACAAAGGGAGAGAAGAACTAACGAGAGGTCTCCGCAGGCTACAAATCGGACGATACGTCTTGCTTCCTTCGTTCCGAAACGAGAAGCGGCTCCTGCGGCCGATGAAGAGGAAGATGACGCTGAAGAAGACCCTTCGTTGGCGTATCCAAATGAGAGCAATGGCTTCTCCAATGAGGGTGAAAAGCCTTCTGGTGGGCTATACCCAAGACAAACGACGAAAGCCTCTATTCCCATTCGGCATCAACGAATGAAACTCCACTTCCAATCCAAAGTGAAAAGAGGATATAATGAGGAGTTGGATGACGAACCCACACTCCCTCCCCTTGAACTTCTCGGCTTCGCTACCTCCACTCTCTCAAAAAAAGACAGCAGCTGATCGTACAGCAGCGTTGTGTCCTTCGCCCGGAAGATCTTGGCAACGAAGTTCCCTCCTTTTTGCAGGGTACAAAGGGTGATTTGAAGTGCAGATAGTAAAAGTTGGGATTGGATGTAAGCGTCGAGATCGTGCAGACCCGTTACTGTTACACGGTGATCATCTGGTGTTTCGACGAGATGCTAAGGACTTGTGCAACCTACCATCCGGTGCTCCGTCGCAGACAACCAGTTGGGCCTTGGAACCAGAGAAGTGGGAGATGATCGCTTCTGCCGTAGCAGGCGAAGTGATGTCTCCCTGAAGCTGTATGACGCCAGGTATCGGGGCCTAAATGATAGGATCCATAAATTTTCGCTCCTTTCGTGCTGTGAAGGCAAACCATCGGCTGGAGGTCAACAGCGACAATTTTCGCTCCGTCCCTTCCAATATCATCAGTTTCAATTGAAGATAGCTTAAAGTGAGAAAGAAAGGAACACACGGTAGCTTCTGACTCAAAACTTGACTCCAGCTCCCTGGTGCGGCACAGAGATCGACAACCCGCTCGACATCAGAAAAGAGGTCATACTGCTCGTCCAGATGGATCAACTACCCAGCTCCATCTCGTCATCAAGTGGTTATGGAATGAGAAAGTAGGTACCTTGTACGCTGAGCGAGCCCGGTACCCTGATTTGAATATCAGCTTGTTACCCTTACGATTGAGAAAAGAGTTGGACCAGACCTTCCACTTTTCCCTTCCGATAATAGATGTCTCTGTTCAACGCAGAGTGCCTCCCCATGCTTATTACTTACACTGCTGGTTATGTCTCCTATAAATCCTAGCAAAGTTCCAGTTCTCCAAGCTCCAAGGCAGGTTGACTGGTCGTGTCTTTCATCTGGTCCTCTGCCTTCCCGATTCATGCATAATCTCCTCTCGAGTCACGGTTGGCTTTAAATTTGCCATGCTCGATCTCGCCACTCTCCCAGCCTGATTCTCAATTTCTCACTCGATCGACAAAGCAAATGGCCACCTTACCCGCTCGTCCAGACGCACTCGATCCCTCTCGCGATGTCTTCAAGGATTGGGATAAAGTGCCACTGTTCATGCAATCCCTTCCTTCCGAGTTAGACTCAAGCAGAAACGATGGAGAGAATGAGAATGGCGTTGGAAAGGACAATGTTGCATTAGAAGCTTTACAGAGTTTGATGTACGAGGGTACTCCTGAAGGTAGGTATCTCATCGCTAAGCTCATACTGTAATACGAATCGTGAGAGCTCAAAGGCTGACATACGGTTGAGAGACGGCACAGTCCTTGAAGGAGACAGCGAACGAATATTTTCGCGGAAAAGAGTATCGAAAGGCGCTTTCGTTCTACGAGCAGGCACTCAGGGAATTAGGCAAGGATTTGAGCTTGGAGACGAAGAGAACGTTGTGGGCTAACAAGGCGGCTTGTAACCTTGAACTGCGTAAGTCTCTTCCTTTCTATTCTTCATATGCCTTCGACTTTGTGAGCCTAGGCTATATTCCCTCTGATGGACAATTTGGACTCCTTCCTTGTCCTTCGAGTGAGACTGAGACAGAGCCGCTTTGCCCATGACTTTGGTGCCAGGATGTCGTGCCTCCAGAACAAAGCATGACATGAGCGAGTTAGTTCAATCCGTCACTGATGCGCAATGTCGCGTCATATTGGCATACGTTGGAATAACCGAACGTCCAAGATTGGGCCTGGTGTAGACGGATAGCGGCTAGATTTTGGCTTCCTTTTTAAAAAACAAAAGTCAACTCTTGTGACCTATTTTATTAGAAAGCGAAGTGGATGATCGTAGTTGACTCAATTATGCCTCTCCATTGTCACATGTTTCCGTGGTTTCTAGAGATATGAACATAGGTCGCTTATTGTCAGCTTTGCGATTGGTTGCTGATGTAGCGACATGGAAAGGAGTCGGTTGTGCTGACAGGGATGCTTTCCTTAAGGACACTCTTAAGCTGCGAGTGACGAATGAGAAGTCTCAGTCTCCAACTTACATGAATTTGGTTGGAGAAATCGGATAGGGACATATTTTTGATCAGACAAAGTCTATGTCCGGACTTATGACTAAATTCAACACATTCTTGTTAAAGGGTGTATTTTACTCTGCAGTAACACTGTCGAACTGGGCTAGTCGCTCAGCCAACCCTCTGATATCGACACTGTACAGTCACTAATCTTGTTCATCGCCAGAAAACTATGGTTCCACTCTCAGAGATTGCGCTCTCATCATGGCTCCTCCCTCAGTCGAGGACTCCACGACCCTTAAAGCGCTGTACCGCTCCTCCGTCGCCCTATTCAAGCTTGAAAAGTTCGAGGAGTCCCTAGATTGCATTGAGCGATGGATGCAGCTCAACTCACGGATAGGGGGAGGCAGCGCAAACCCACTGATAAAGAAGCTAAGAGCGGATGTAGAAGGACAATGGCAGAAGAAGCTGGACTATGTGGAAAGCGTGGAACGGAAGCGACGGGAAGATGAAGAGTCTAAAGTTGTATTATTGAAAGAATTGAAGGTCTGTCCGTTTCTTTCTTCTTATGAGCACATGTTCAACCAAACACCCAGAGCCGCCGTCTCCTCCTACCCAAAAATTTTGATCCCTCCTTCATCTCCTGTCCCTCCGACGTCCCTCCACCATCCTACTCTCCAACAGAAGGAGGCATCTCTTACCCAGTCTTCTTACTTTCTCCCTTCTCCACTCCACCCACACGCGACCTCATTGTCTCATTCTCCGAGCAGGCAACTTTCGCAGATGCCCTCCCACAGGATGTATTGGAGCAATGTGGTATTTTCGCTGTGACAAGGAAAGGAAGGATTTTGAAGATGGGCAAGAAGATTGTGTTAGCCAAGCTGATCGATGGATGCTGGAAAGATGCGGAGAAGGATGGTCTGGAACTCAAGGATGGATGGTGTCTTGAGTTTTATCTGATACAGAAGGGAAGAGAGAAAGAGTGGAGTGAGGAGATGAGGAAGAATTTGTAGACACTTTGCCAGTGGCTTGTTGTACCCTTCAATTTGGAAAGCTGAACCCACTTCCCACAAGGCACCATGCATTATTAGTTGGATGTAATAAGCATAATTATTCTACTTTTAAACTTCTTCGTGGTCCAACTATACTGCATATCGTACAACTCCTCTCTTTTCATCCCACCCAAAAAAGGATGCAAAGACAGGTCATCTCATCGTAACAGGCACACGAATGCTGCTAGTGAAAAGTAAATCTACTAAAAGGTGATAACGTTTGATCTGAGCGGTGAATGCGAAGTTGCGAATCGAAACAAATGATAAAGGGAAGAAAAAAGGACCAGAGGTTACCGCGGCGGTATTCCGGCTCATTTCTTCTTTTATAGTAAAAGGGGTGGTGCGTGGTATCGATGAATGAAGGGGCGAGTGGGATGGAGGTCTTTACTGCTTCTTGTCTGACGGTGCCTCGTATGTTGTCTCGGAGGCATTGGATGAGGAAGACGATCCAGAGGATCCAGCGTCGGACGAAGATGATGAGGAATTATCGGCAGCGTTGCGTTGCTCATAGATCTAGAGGACATCATCAGCAATTGCTCACCGAGTGGAGGAAAACTCATACCTTCTTGAAAAGACCCAAGCTAGCTTGCTGAGTCTCATCAATCTTGTCCTTGATCTTCTGGGCATCAACGCTCTCATCACCGGCTTGGCCCTTGACCGACAGTTCTCGAAGCTCAGCGATGAGTTTCTCGACCTTCTCCTTCTCAGTGGCATCAAGCTTCTCCTTGAATTCCTTCAAAGCGTTATCGGTCTCGGCGCAAACGGAATCGGCAGAGTTGCAAGCATCGATAAGCTCTCGTTTCCGCTTATCAGACTCGGCGTGGCGCTCAGCATCGGCAATCATGTTCTCAATCTCCTTGTCGGAAAGACCAGAGGAGGCAGTGATGGTGATGGAGGTGTCCTTGCCAGTCGTCTTGTCCCTGGCAGCGACAGCGACGATACCATTGGCGTTGATGTCGAAAGTGACTTCAATCTGGGGAACTCCCTTTGGTGCGGGGGGAAGTCCGTTCAGCTGGAAGTTACCCAGAAGCTTGTTGTCCCGGACGAGCTCACGTTCTCCCTACTCAGAAATATGAGAACAAGAAACGGAGTGAGGAAGAAAAGACTGACCTGGAAGACCTTGATCTCGACGGCAGTTTGTCCATCAGCAGCAGTAGAGAAGACTTGCGACTTCTTAGTGGGGATGGTCGTGTTGCGGGCTAGGGAAAGATGAGTTTGCTGGTTCTCGCGAAATAAGAGGAAACGCACTGATAAGCCTTGTGAAAATACCACCAAGAGTCTCGATACCCAAAGACAGAGGGGTAACATCAAGAAGAAGAATATCGGTAACCTGACCAGCAAGGACACCACCCTGGATGGAAGCTCCCATGGCGACGGCCTCATCGGGGTTAACACCCTTGGATGGTTCCCTTCCGAACACGCTCTTGACGGTCTCGATAACCCTTGGCATCCTGCTCATTCCTCCAACAAGAATGACGTCCTCAATTTCAGCGGCCTTCACATTCGCATCCGACAAAGCCTTTTTACAGGGCTCAACCGTCTTGGTGATCAAGTGAGAGACAAGTTGCTCAAACTTGGAACGGGGAAGAGTAATGTTGATATGCTTCGCTCCGGTGGCGTCGGCAGTGATGAAAGGAAGGTTGATGTCGGTCTGGCTGGTGGAGGAGAGTTCAATCTTGGCCTTCTCAGCAGCCTCACGGATACGTTGGATAGCCATTCGATCCTTGCTGAGATCGATACCAGCATCTTTCTTGAAGTCCTCAAGGATGTGATTGACGAGGGCAATATCGAAATCTTCTCCTCCGAGGTGAGTGTCTCCGTTCGTCGACTTGACCTCGAAAACTCCCTTCTGCATCTCAAGAATGGAAACGTCGAAAGTTCCTCCTCCGAGATCGTAGACAGCGATCTGCTTCGAGTCCTCCCTCTCAGCTCCATAAGCAAGAGCGGCGGCAGTAGGCTCGTTGATGACACGAAGGACATCAAGACCGGCGATCGTACCAGCATCCTTAGTGGCTTGACGCTGAGAGTCATTGAAATAGGCAGGGACGGTGACAACTGAAAGAAAAGGGCCGCGTCAGCACACAACCCGGCAAAAAAAATCGGGCCTTGAAAAAAATCTTCCCACAGGCCCTGGAGATATCACCGCAGAAAAAACTCACCAGCATGTTTGACGCTCTTTCCGAGATAGCCCTCAGCCGTATCCCTCATTTTTCCAACAACGAAAGCACCAATCTGAGACGGCGAATACTGCTTTCCCCTAGCCTCGAGCCAAGCATCTCCGTTGGTGTGCTTCACAATCTTGTAAGGAACGTTGTTAAGATCCTTCTGAACTGCATCGTCGGTGTACTTCCTTCCAATGAGTCGCTTCGTGGCGAAAAAGGTGTTCTCGTAGTTGACAACGGCTTGACGTTTCGCAGGTAGACCGACCAATCGTTCCCCATCCTTAGTGAAGGCGACGACGGAGGGAGTCGTACGACCTCCTTCCGAGTTCTCGATAACTCGAGGGGTCTTACCTTCCATTATGGAAACGCAAGAATTTGTTGTTCCCAAGTCGATACCGATGACGGGTCCACTGACTTTACTGTCGGTTGACTGGTATCGCGCCTAGATGACAGGCAGAAGCCATTCAGAACGCAATTCCTTCGCCACCTGAAGAGACTTACGAGAGAAGCGACATTTTGTCGGATGAGGGGAGAACGAGAAGCCCTGAGAACGGGTTGACGAGAAAATGATCTGAGCATGTTGAAAGTAAAGTTGGGTGGGATTTAGAGAAAAGAAGCAAAAATATTAGATAGGGACGTGGAAGAGAAGTAGACTCTTTTATGGCGTGGCCGTTTTGGGGAGAAAAAATTTCGAGAAGTTGGCGACCCTGACCCTACAGGCCTGTCGTCATGTGACACGTTGCCATTTGTCGCTGCTCGTGATACGGTGCTCTAGGTTGAGATATTAGCATAGATCATGACTGGCAGAGGTTTAAACCGTCAAGCATCGAGAGAAGAGAGTACGGGGAGGCGAGGCACAACATGTAATTGATTCCAAACACGATGACAAGCACAACTATTCTTCTCATCTGTAATGATACACTCACTCCCATCACTCCCATCCCCAAATACTCTTCAACCATCCTTCAAGGAAGTCGTTTGGTTTCGCCTCGCTCCTCTTAATCCAAGGGTGGGTCAGCAACCTCTGAGGGGTTGGCCGGTTCGCTGGATCCTTCTCAAGGCTTCATCCACATTCAGTGATTGACTCAGCATGTGAAAGGGAACAAAAGGCGCACCAAACATTGATGAAGTCCCTGATATACTTCGTCCACTTCACTCCTTCCGCTTCGTTGTCTTCCAACTTGGGAACTTCCATCTTAACAATATAGGTGAGCAGTTCAATAGGACCAAGTGGCGGTTCTCCCTCTGGAGGGAAGGGGAAGCGGTTCATTGCTAGTTCGAGCAGAGTTAGACCGAGGGACCAAACGTCGCTATTGATGGTATATTTGGCTCCTCGAATACGTTCCGGCTGTTCACAATTCCACACAGTCAGACAGTTTGGACAATGGAAGGGAATTGCACGAACGGCCATGTAGTAAGACGTCCCGGTAAAGGTTCCAGCGAGGGAGTTGACTAGTTCTCCAGATACACCAAAGTCTGCGAGCTTCATTTCTCCTTTCCTTGTGACCAGAATGTTCGAAGGCTTGATATCGCGGTGGATAATCTTCCGGCTGTGAAGGTAGACGAGACCACCCAATACCTTGATAACGAAGCGCATTAATAGATGGAGTGGTAGGGACGGGCAAACGCACAGCCTCCGCGACCTTGCCCAATACTTTCTCACCAGCTCGTGCACCCATAGCCTTGATCCGATTCGAGATAGCATCGAAAGAGCCGCCCTCGCAGAACTCCATAAAAATGGCAATCTGCGTGTCGTTCTACCACATCGTACCCATCAGGACCCAGGTATCCACCAGCGATCAAAGCGAGATAAATGCGCACCTCTTCCAAGAAAGCACCATAGTATCGACAGATGTAGGCGTTGTTACATTCTCGATTGAAAGACAATTCTCTGAGGATTTGTCTATGGATGGCTGGGTTCGGAGAAGCAGGAATGGTCTACAAAGAAAGAAGTGCAAACTCATGAACCCCTTGATCAATGACTTCAAAAACATAAGCGCACCTTCTTTGCCATCACGAGTCCTGTAGGCTTGTGTCTGCTCTTCCTCACCTCTCCGCCAGCACCCTCTCCCAATCTCCCCAAATCCTCCATATCACCGGGATTAAGTGAAATCTCGACATTCTTGGCATCCTTTCCTTCCTCCTTTTCTTCCACAGTAACATTGATCACACTGCTCGCTCTGCTTCTCGCTTTTGGTGTTCCACCTTCAGCAGCAGCTCCAGGCACACCCAAGCTCTTCGTCCCCTCTAAATCCTCTTCATTCAAAGCATGCTGACCACTGAGATCTCGCTCAAGTTCAACTTTACCCATGGCATCTTGGATCTCTTTTAACATCCTATCCTGATCTCCAGGATTGTACTTAAACTCTCCAGGTTCGTCTCCATCTTCATAGCCTCCATAAGAAGTGGTTGTGCCAGCAACATTTTGGTAATTGGCTGAGAGTCCGATACGAGAGTCTCCAGTCGCGGACGATTCACCAGGTTGAGTAGGCTGAGGCGCAGCGGGAGGAGAGACAGCAGGAAGAGCTAGTCGGGGTCCGCGTGGAGCTTTCTTCTTTGGAATGAAGGCCATCGTTTGTTATCCTTGATTATCCTGGACGTTCGTCGTTTGATTCGTGGAAATCGATGGAGCGGTGAGCGCGTATGGATTTGCCGCTCGCGGCTTGAGTGATGAAAGGATGTAAATAAAAGGACCTTTGCACCTCGGAGAAGCCTGGATGCTTTTATAGTGGTTGCGATGTGCACGTCGATGAGAAGGTGGTCGTCGAGCGGAAGCGCGGCTTACTGGAGGCTGTTCCGCAATGTCGCTTCCTTACAACTTACTACTGCTTGAGACAGGATGAGGAATGTGTACACTATATCTAGATGGTATAGAAGAATCTATTACTGCGTAGAAAGAACAACTTGTACACAGGAGGCAACAGCCATCAAAGAACGAGCGATCAGCTGCAAGGCTACTAAATCGAAAGACCGAATCATTGTGCTCATTGCTATCCATTATATCAGTACAGTGCTTCCAGAGAGGAGGACAGAAGAAACGCTTACGTTAGCACATTGGACCTGGGGTCCACCATCCTCATCCTCATCCATCCCATTCTCCTGCTCCTTCCTCCTTGCCTGCGCCTCCGTAAGCTCCTCCAGCTCCACCTCCTCAGTCAGGAACTTCTTCTGATCGTACTGCTTCACCGGCGTACGTGCCGGAAGTGCAGTCTCGATGACAGGGAGAACCTCGAGCGGGAGGCTTTCCGGAAATCTGACGTTCAGGGTGACAATCATATCTCCGGGTTCGTGATGACGGTAAGAAGGCATTCCTTGACCGGGAATAACTTGGATGGACCCTATTCATAGTTTTTCAGGAGGAGGAGAGTAAGAAGAAAGGGAAATGCAAACCTGGTTTGATGATCTTGCCATCTGCTGGGATGTTGACTAGCAAGACCCGGTCGTCGAGATGTTCGATCGTGAATTGACCTCCCGCGCCCAAACATGCCTGTAAATCGATTTCTGTCTCGTAAAGAAGGTCGTTTCCGCGTCGTTGGAATCTCGGGTGTTTTTTCTCATCGATGACGATGACAACGTCTCCGGGCAGAATATTTGGTGCCTGATCCGCTTCTCCGTTGAAAGTGACGGTCTGTCCATCCTTCATCCCTTTATCGATGTTGACCTCAAGAATCTTCTTCTCCTGCTGAGTCTTCTTCCCGTTACACTGTTTGCATCGATCCTTGGGATTGATGATTTGTCCCTCTCCGTTACAATCCGAGCAGGGTTGCTGAATCTGCTGCACCATCGGACCAAGTTGACGAACGACCATACGAATACCAGAGCCTCGGCAAGTTCCGCACTGCTTGACCGCTCCTTCCTTCCCTCCTTTTCCGTTACACTTTGAACAAAGGACTTGCTTCTGAAGAGCGAGCTTCGTCATCTTCCCTTTATACAACTCCTCCAAAGTGACGTTGATTCGATGAACCAAATCCTTTCCCTTCCGTGGTCCAGCATTCCTACGGCCACCGCCACCAAAGAACCCGCCGCCACCGCCGAAGAGTTGCGAGAAGAGATCCTCAGCGTTCATCCCCATGCCTTCATTCCCGATCCCTTCTTCACCGTAACGATCGTACGCATCGCGCTTTTGGGGATCTCCAAGAATTTCATATGCTATTTGATACAGAAGAGAACGTTAAGAAATTACTCTTACCCCGCGCTAAGGGAGAAGAAAGACGAACCATGAGTAATCTCCTTGAACTTGTCAGCCGCCTCAGGTGTCTTGTTCTTGTCAGGATGATATTTCAATGCTGTTCGCCATTTCCAAGTACATTTGTCAACCCATTGCCTTCCAACATAGCAAAAAGGAAAGGGATTTGTAAAGGGACGTACCCAACTTGCGGTAAGCTTTCTTGAGCTCGTCTTCGCTGGCAGAAGGGGAGACGCCTAATAAATCGTAAAATTTCGTGCTCGCCACCATTGTTAGTTTATCCTAATCGATTCTATGAGAGTCAAAGGGAAGGGAACTGGAGAGGACCGTCGTTTTGAAAGGGTTCGTTCAGGCTTCAATTTTTTCCAGAAGTTCGGCGTTAAGCCTTTCACGGTGCTTTCAATAGATGTTCATGAAGTTGTCACACTGTCTTCACACATTCCACCGACTTCCAGAACTTCTTCCTCTGTTCCACACGACCATCCGAACTCGCACTGCTCAGTGTCAGCGCGTCAGCTGTGACGGAATCCGAACGAAGCGAACGCGTAACACTCCGAGTCCCGCGTCCTTTGACCACTTCAGCAATGCTCCCGGCTGGGAATCCGTCTTGGGCTGCCAGAATGGCGATGTATTGAATGGATGGTGATAGGCAGCATAGGCAGCCATGCTAGGCACAAGCAAGCACGCCCATGTACGAAAAGGCACCAACACGGTTGAACAGTTGTACAGGTACAGTCTACTGTTTTGAGAGCTCAGTTTGGTTCATTATTAACTGTGTTCGCTCACGTCCCAGCTGAACTTTCCCTCCGAGAACGCTGGGCCATTTGGACAACTAAACGATCAACTAATTAGAGCGACGTTATCTCGCCTCTATCTCTGATCTTGTTCTCACGAACCTGATGTTTCTGCCGTCATGTTCGTCACGTTTCATTCATTATATTTCATTTATGGCAGCTACTCAGAAATAAAGTGTTTTCTGGTCACATCCGGATCTCTCAGCAACTGTTATCACTGCGAGCACTCAATGGCACGAGTCTTCCTCGATCCTCACGGCTAGGGAAAAAGAAAGTTTCTAACCGACCACGTCTGCATGTTTTGACCATGTTACAATTTGCCTAGTCATTCATTTCACCGAAACCTGTCCTATTTATTCGGAAGTCCCTGCTCTTATCTGCGTCACTGCCAAATTGTGCCTATCGAACTCGACATAAACTTGTGTGCCAGCATGGAGTTTCAAGAACTTTTTAGACTTTCTTAAAGTCAATCTTACGGGACGAAGACGTCGGAGATGAGGTACTCTCCGCAGAACCTCAGCACTCAGCATCCGCCTGGCGTAACTTGTCAATGTCTTTCCGCTCCTATTCCGAAAGATTGAAGCCGTCGTCGCTGTTTCGGCTCCGGCTTCCCTCCTATTTAAAACACGGGGAAACTTGCCGTTTGGGCTCTTGCTCTTGCAGCTTAGGTCTAGTCAACGAACTCTAATGATGTCCTGCTCCCTCGTTCTTTGAAATCTCCTTTCCCCCTTTTGACCCATTTTACTTAGATCATCCGCAGTTTGATTATTCGGAATGTGATGTTGTGGATAGGGTTCATGCAACGTTCCTGTCTTAGGCTTTGCTGACGATGCCTCATGCATGAACAATAAGATCACCAATAGAAATGCATAACCCGCTTATGACTGTTTTTGAATGAAACATTCTCTTGCAGACATTGTGTTGGCGCTTGCATTGTGTCAGTTAAACCCCTAACGACATTGTTATCTTGACCATACGAAGTTTGTTAATGCTTAGAGCCTCTGCAGAGTTCATTTTGTTGCTGAATGAGTTTAGGTTCCGTTCGGACGCATTCTCGGATTTGGTATTATTGTAAAATGTTCGTTGCTGCACTCATTTTCAGTTCCAAGAGAATAAATTAAATTACATAGTATAAAGGGTAGGCTTCTTTCCGCAGTGAGAACGTCCTCCAGCTTCAAAAGGTTTAACCTTCATTGAGCACCTATATTGTGTTACCCTTTCCAGTAAAAACGGCAAGCGAATTCGCTCTGCTCAATTGATGTGGTTCAGAATTATCCAAACTCCCGATTTCCCTGCCACACGGTGGGCTTCCAAGTAGGAATGTTTGTTTGGAGAGAAGGAGCGGCCACCCTGCTATATATATTAATATCGATGTACACAGCTCTATTCGTACTCCTCGACAATTGCACGTCTCTCGTCCTCCTTGTGCTGCACGATTTGTTCGTGAGAAGCGTATTCACAGCTGTGCTGGACTTTAGAATATATCAACCCCCCCCCCCCCCCCCCAAAAAAAAAGTAATATCGCGTCCACCGTCAACATGTCTCATGATCCATGGACCGTCTATCAATTTCTGATGTACTGTGCCAAACAGAACCACTTTGCACTCCTGCAGCCAATGGCCATACATGGTCAGGTCTACAGGGAGTGCGAACTGGGCGATATTGGCTATTCCATGGACGGCACATTTGTGGTGACTCATCCTGTCGATGAGCCTCGTCCTCACGAGTTATCACCTCGTCCACACGATCTATTCAACTGGATAGATGTTGGTGTCACCTTGGATGCTGGGAAACCAAAATTCGGGGAGAAAGTACTCCTCACGGTCAATGGATGTAATATGGGGGTCAATCTACCCCCTCATTCCATGTCAGTTCCCCTCTCATCTTTTGAGTTTGGATATATTAAAACTTCATTTCAGTTTTGATACGGATCATAACTTCCGAAGTCAATCACCACAGGCAGCTTTTCTCGTCACGAAGTTTGAAGGCGTCCGACTGGAGGTCCAGAACAAAGCTCGTGCCGTGGACTACTTCAAACGCTTTGTTCAGTCGATCCCTGAAGCTAGGGGCGGAATTTGCATGATTACTGGTGTAGTCAAAGCCTTCGACCGATTGGCAGCTATCTTTACGGAGAGAGACCAATCAGTCGATGTTAGTTTTGGATGCATGTTGGGAGGATTTCATCTCGGTCGTGATTACAAGAATGTCATTGGGGCAACCGTCCATGGTGGTCCAGAGCAACCAGGTATATTTTCAACACTATTCGACAGGGAGTAATAGAATTTTAGGGCATGGTATATACTCAACACCGCAAAAGCAGCTTGGCAACCAGACCCTTTATATGAGTCGGATCAAGGCACGGCGGAGGGTAGATGTGGAGGAAGCTGAAGATCTGAGAGGAACCTTGGCGGATCCTCTCGACGTGCTCCTGAAGGCGATGCTGATGGTTGGTCATCTCTCTTTCTTATTCCAGTTGGCTCAGGTGTGATAGGTGGGACACCAAGTCGAGATCGTTATTGCTTCCGACGACGATTTGAGTGCTCTGTGTACTGCAGTATGCATTTCTTCCATTCTTGACGCGATTTCCGTTGATTTGATGCGTAGACACATTGGAGCTTCACTCCAGAAGATTGGACCGTGAAACAAGCAATCGCATTGCTTGTCAGGAACCAAGACCGCTTCCACCAAGAAGAGGGAGGTAAGAGTAATTTCAACCTTCCTCCACTTACTGCTTGATAATTGTGCCCTTCATTAGTATTCTGCTTGCGTTTCATGGACACGTCAGATATCAACGGTGTTACTGCTACATTGGACTGGAACGAAATCCAGATGGATCCCTTTAGCCCATCCGATACTACTCCCCAGGAAGCAGTAAATCCACCTCACCGAATTGAGGCGTGTCCTTCCAGCCAACAAAGTTCTGCATACCTAGGGGCAATCGAACTATCTCGTAATGCATCGACAACTACGACGGCAACAACTGGGGTAGCTGGAGATAGCATGAACAGTTGGAAAATGTCTCCTAACACAGAGGGTTTACGCATGCAATTCGAAAATGAGGGTACTGGACTACAGAATGGTACCATCCCGTCGTATTTATTTGACAGATTTATGGCGCGTTCGACTTGTTTTGACCTGCGCATTCACTGACTATGACCTTTATTTATAGCATACGCCATCTGCCCAATCGCATTTCCCAGGGGCCATCTTGTCTGCTTGGTTGTTCTCACATAACCCAGCGGTCACAAGGGTGCGAGCATACCCAATGAAGCCTACCTATCTGTATTTCTATATCGATCCTGGACGGCCGACAGTCTACGGGGCTATCGATAAGACTACCACTCCCAAGAGAGCGATTAAGGTGACGATGGGAAAATATGAGCGATGGAAAACGGACGAAACATATCTTACTTTCTCGCTCACGAGAGACTGCCCTCGTGTCTGGTCAGAAGACAACAAGCGTTCATTTGAAGAGGTTTTCCCTTGGACCGACTTCGACCTGTGGATCAAAGGCGTCGCAGGCTACATTGGATCTTGCCGCAATGCTCCTGGGCTTCACAGCCCGAACCAGAATGCCTTACTCAGACCTGGAGCTCTTTGCAAGCATTTTGAGAAATGTGAACTTCACCAGATCGACGGACTGAATTTGAAAGGTTTATGTGCGGAGCTGAAGAAAACTCTGTTCGTCTTTTCCCCTCGCCTCTTTTGCTACCAGAAACACTAACTCCCTCTGCAGTTAGCAGTTAAGTAGTCATCGCTAATGAACAACAAGGATTAAGTTCAAAAGTCTCATCCCTGTAGAAGGCACGGATATGTCGATGTACTTCCATGTGCCAGCACCCAGACCTCTTAGACTGCTTGGTGTCCTGCCTTCTACTCGACCGTTTATAGACGAAGACAGATCTTCTCATCCAGCTCTCTGCTGTCTCGCGAATGTGTTGTCGCATAAACTCATAACATTATGCCAATGTTCGTTGCAACCCTTCTAGAAAACTCCTCTTTGACGAGGGTTCTTCCGCGTAGCGTTCGCATGGTTTAGTATCTCTTATCTCTTTAAACATGCGTGTCATTTGTTCCCGTCTTGCCCTCCATTCTTTTTTTGGTTTCTCTATTCTAGATAGATCGATCCCTCAATGGTTCTCTCTTCTTATGTCTTCTAAAAGACGTTTGCATGTATGTGGAATAGTTCTGGCGGTTCCACGCAAAATTACATGAAGTTCCCGCTGAAAGGCAACGAGATGAAGAAGATCCTTACGTGTTCCGTCATGGAAAGGTCCGTGGTGTAACAGGAAACCCACATGTCCAATAGAAAGGTCAGAACGCTAACCAACATATTTTCTAACCCGTAAAGGCAATCTGGTTCCTAATTCGGGCTCTCCGACGATCCTATTGACAGGTCAGGCAAATATATAGGCTGGGCTCTGGGTCCTAGTGAGTGGAGCTCACCTGGGGCGAGTAACGAGCATGCTTCTGGCCTCGACTTCCGTGTCCTTGGAACGGGGGCTGAATTCAAATTCCGCGATCAAGTTGAAGATGATGGCCTTCAATTCCCATATGGCGAAGCGATACCCTGGACTCTTGGTTGAGCGATAGCTTTGCGTAATAGAAGGAGCCTTACCGATGCATGACCTGATGATGAAGAAACGTTGGCTCAATCAGCACGCAAGGCGAATCGCTCGGGCTTACCTTGGACCTATACATGCGTTAGAGTAGTCCAGTGGAGAAAGGCTCGTTCAGGCTCACCCTCCAAAAACGTCAACAAGCCAGCAAAAACACCTGTAGTCACACCATCACTCTTTCCTGCTTCGCCTTCCAACCACCTCTCCGGCCTAAAAACTTCAGCATCATTTCCCCAAACCCTTTCGGCCCTATTGAAACCATCGATGCCGATGACGATCTGTCTTCCTTTCGTAATCCTGAAGCTCGATCCATCCGACATCGGGACAACATCGTCATGTGCTGCTGATCGGAAAGTTGTTGAAACGGGTGAACGCAGACGCAAGACCTCGCGACAACAAGCATCCAAATAGGGAAGCGCGTTGAGTATCTCAGGATCGGAATCTGGTGTGATGCTGGCGCGCGAAGCGAGGATTTCAGCTCGTAGCTTGCTTTGCACTGCGGGATGCAGAGAGAGGTAGTGCAGCATAAAAGTAGCTGTGGTTGACGTCGTCTCGTGACCGGCTGCTCAGATCATCGATGTTACATCAAATGTGTACAAATCTCGACGTACCCAGAAGGAAAGTCTATCATTCAACTTGAGCAATGATTCATGGGATTATGCGTGAAACTTACCATCACTTGTCCTAACAATTCCTAGAATCGTCATGAGAATCGCAAAACCGAAAAGAAGCAGAATACAGCTTACAGCGTCGGTTATGAATGCCTTCTTATCCCCCTTCTTCTTCGCTTCCACATTCGCCCTAACTGCACATCCCAAGAACCATTAATTTACTCCGCGAATCAGGTCGCAGGAGACGAACTGAGCAAGCTAATTAAATCTCTTCCTCCCTTCTCCTGCAACACCTCCTCCTTTCTTTCCTCAATCAATTTCATCCCCTGCATTTTCAACGACTCCGTCGCCGCGTTCATTTGTCTCCCAACCTCTGTGGGGAACATGCGGAGCAGGAATGGAGCGTACATTCGTAGGACCATGATGAAGAGCATGAAGCGGGATGGTGAGGCGGGACGAGTCATTGGGCTGTGGGAAGGGAAGACAAGTCGTTACGATATATTCGTGGAGAAGAGAGGGATAAACGCACAACATCGTCCTGAACGCGTGATACAAAGGCGAATCGTCATTCTCCAACGCGTCGAACTCGTACCCAAAACCAGCTATTCATTCAGCATCTCAGCGAATCGAATTAATGCGAGAAAGGAGGTATGGACGTACTAACGCCAATAATGTTGAGGGTGACCTTGTTGAGAGACTTCAAAATATCGATCACGACTCCATCCTTCTCTACTTCTCCTTCGGCTTCCATTCCCTTCGGGAACGGCTGGGCATCATCGTGTTTCCCGGCGGCGAGAAGGTCGAACCATTGATCTCTCAACTGTACGGAGCGTTTATACGTCAATCCGAAGGATTGATAAGAATTGAGAGGACGGACGGACCTTCATCGTCTTGTCGAAAAAGGTAGGTACGAGCTGTTTGAGGTGTCCTGCCGAAAAGGCAGGGTTCATAATCTTCCTCTGACGACGGTGATCGTCGCCTACGATTCATCCAGGTCGTCAACGGATTAATCGAGTGGAATGAAGGAAAGATCGCACCTTCTGCAAATAGGATTCCGTCCCCGAACATCCTCTTCAGATCCCCTCTCATTTCATTCGGCTTCGGGTATTCGTATCCCTTCGATGTCAAGATGTGATGGAGAGAGACGGGGTCCATGACGAGAAGTCTGGAATCCTACAATCGTAATGGGCCGTTCAGTTCTTCTATTTCCATTTTCGCGGGAAAAAAGTAACGTACGCCCAACATCCCATGATACCTGAGCACCTTCCCGTACTGTTTCCCCCACTACGACCCATTCAAACCCATCAGCCTCTCATCCAATGTACCGCACAAACAGTCCACAGAATTTTCAAGGAGGAGAACATTATAAGAAGACGTACACGGAGATGTGGCGCTCCAGGGCTTTCAGCGAGGATCTCCTTGAGGTTTCCCCAAATCAAGGAGGACGATGGAGGGCCTGGGAGGGTGCGGAGAGATGCGAGGCGCCAGCGGAGGGCGACGAAGACGCGGAGGAAGAGGTAGAGCGTTACTGGGACGGCGCTGGCATCGAAGTTAGAGATCTGATCTCTTGGGAAGGCACGCATGGGGGAGAGAGGATAATGCAGAATTGAGTGCGACATGGAACCTCGAAGAGACGACGTCTTGTTTTAGACGTCACATTATATCACCTCTAAACCACATATATGATGGAAGTTTCATGTAATATGTAGCTCCTCCGACTAATATGGTGTTGCTTAACAGGCTTAATGCCCATCTCAGGCCTTTGAGACCTTCGCTCTGATGCAAGATCGATATCTTCTATCTTTGCGAAATGACAACGCATAAATATTGCATTCACGAGAATCACGCCTTGAAACGTGTCTCTTTTGATTGGATGGCTCCATTGTTCTTTATAGGAACCGAAACTCACAGGAGCTTCACCAACAACGCACTCCTCTCGTGCAAGAAATTCTGAGCAACATCCATACTAGTAATACTTCTTCTTCAGAAGTTGATGCCCCGTTTGAGGGATTGGGTGGGTTTAAATGAGGCCTCAGGCGTGCGTGTAGCCTCCGTGATCGCGCAGGGCGCGTTGGCAGGATAATCGGAGGTGTGACTTCAGTTCGAGTACAGGGCTGAGTGGCAAGCTGGCAGTTACATGTACATTTCCTGGGATAATAATAACAGTGACATTGGCATTGACCACGCTAGTGTTAGCTTGCTTCGGTGTATGTCAGCGCATGAAAACATGTTTAATGTTCAGGAAGCAGATAGTATTAGGTTCCGTGGCAAACATGGGATTTTCAAAACGCCACAACCTTAATCCCACTTCGACTTCAACAGTCGACCAACTCCCACACACAAACATTTCACACTGCAGACGGCAGCTGACTCGCAGGCCAGATGTGTTAGACGCGTACCTGCAATAGACCACTCGCAGTGCCTTACGCTACTACGCTCTCTACAGTTTGCGTATTTGCATTCTTTCATTCATTCTATCCGCTTCTGCCCGCCGGAGTCCCGCCACTGCCCTGCCTTAAAAGCACAACCCTTGTTGGAAAAAAGTCAAGCCCAGCTCAAAGTGAGCACCAGTTCCTCCTGACTTATATTTGACTCTTCATTTCATTTATTCACGACTTGTTCAGCTTGTTCAGCTAACTTACGACGAGCCATGGTTACCACCTCCAACGATCCCAGCACCAACAGTCCGCCAACCTCGTCCAATGGCACCTTACTCAAAGTCCCGCCGCCCTCCACAACCCGTCTCGGACCGCTCTACATCCCTTCCCCTGGCCACTACCGCTCACCATCCTCCGCCTCCTCCATCTCCGCCACTTCTTCCGCAGCTTCCACGTCCGACAAAACGATGTGGGAGGCTCCCACTCCAGAACTCATCCTCACGCCCGTCAGTCCGAGCGGGACGAGCTTCAAATTGCCCACCGAATTCTCTCCCGTCACTCCGACGGGTCCCGGAGGTGTGGGAGATGGAGATGGAGGAGAGAATGGGGATGGAGGTGGAGGTGGTCACGGGAAGAGGGAGTGGAAGGAACCGTCGAATAAGGAGAGCGCGATGGCTATCCTCAAGAGCAATTATTTGAACGTTTTAATCATCTTTGTCCCCATTTCGTGGGCATTGCATTTCGCTAAAGTGGGAGATACCGCGGTTTTCTGTGAGTCCTTCTTTTGTGTTGACGTTGTAAAGATCCGGGTGCTGAAGGACTGTGGTGGGGGATTGAAAGTGACGAGCTTCTTCGGGATTATTCCCCTCGCTTCCCTCCTCGGGTTCGGGACTGAGGAGCTCACAATGCGCGTCGGTCCTACCATCGGAGGTTTAGTGAACGCGACGCTTGGTTCGTCCTTTATTCCCGACTCTACTGTGCAATGAGCTGATATACCTATCGGTGGGTGGTAATAGGAAACGTTGTCGAGCTCATCGTCGCCATTCTAGCCCTTGTGAAATGTGAACTCCGCATCGTCCAGTCCTCACTCCTCGGCTCCATCCTTTCAAACATTCTCCTCGTCCTCGGTTGCTGCCTATTCCTTGGCGGAGCACGATTCAGCGAGCTGTACTTTAAAGTCGGAGCTGCCCAGTTGAACGGAACAATATTATTCATGGCCGTAACTTGTATGTCCATCATCACTCTCACCTTCACCTTCAGACCCGTCCACTAACCTAGTTTGATAGCCGTACTCATCCCGTTCGGATTCCACGCCGCCTTTGACGCGTCCATAATGGACGAAACCGAGAAGCCTGACCTGCTGAAGATCTCGAGGGGGACGTCTATAATCCTAATCCTCATCTACTTTGGCTACCTGCTCTCTCAACTGAAGACGCACAAGTTCCTGTACGACGAAGAGCGTCCCGGGGAATCCTTCCGTCCTCCAGAGGAGGGATACAAGGTCAAGATGTTCAAGAACATCTATCTGATGAGGAGCGTGGCGAGTAACATCGATCAGATCAATCGGGAGGCCAAGAGGAGCGATGAGATGGTGAAGGTGGAAGAGGAGGAAGAGGAGCAGCCGCAACTCAATAAACTCTTCATCGCCCTCCTCCTCACCTCCGTCGCCGGTCTCGTGGGACTCACGAGCGAGTTCTTGGTCGATTCGATCAATGGATTCGCCGAGAAGGGAGGCATCTCACAGGAGTTTGTGGGTCTCATCATGCTGCCTATCGTCGGGAATGCCGCTGAACATTGGAGCGCAATCACTGCCGCATGGAAGGGAAGGATGGATTTGAGCATGGGAATTGCTATTGGATCCGGCATTCAAATTAGCGTTTTCGTCATTCCTCTCCTGTTCGTCTTCCCCCATAATATCTTCAAACTTGAACATTACTAACGGTCAACCGTTAAATAGAGTGGTAATAGGCTGGGTAATCGGTAAACCGCTCTCCCTCCTATTCGATCCCTTCGAAGCCCTCTCCCTCTTCCTCGGCGTCCTCGTCACCACCCAAGTGATTCAGGCAGGACGAACCACCTTCCTCTCCGGCTGGTGCCTTCTCGCCATCTACACCCTCATCGCTCTCGCCGTCTGGTTCTATCCTCAAACCGCTGCGGCCAACCTGGCTCTCGACTTCTTTACTTGCTCATAGATAGAACCCATGCCGCTCAGGGTGGAACTGGTACACTCTTACTTGCTCATAGAGATGGTGCAAGTCAGAATAGAACTGGTATAGTCATAGATGACGGACCATTCGTTGCACATATCATTTATTGCTCCATCGCTCTCATCATTCATAGTCGCGCTGGGTACCTTCACAATGCCTCATATTCATATTTTGGGACCTATTTAAGGGCTTCGCGATATACCAGCAGTATTGTAACTAGCTAGACCATTGCTGTAAATGATGATTGTACATTAAAGCTAACAAGGTAGTAGTTCCCAGACGGAAGTGAGACAAGGCAGCAATACAGGCTATAGGCGAACAGAGAAGAATTCGAGAAGAAGCTGGAAACGAGCGTGTGGAGCTTCGACTGGTTGGAATACTGCAGGTTTCAACGTCTGTTCGGAATCACAAAGGCGCTTTCGGGCGCTTTCAAGGAACAAAGAAGAATAAAATGTCGATATATAGTCATGCGATCGAATCGAGAGAAGAGAAGAACGGAATCGTGAAAAGAAAGTCAGAACCTAGGTGAGAACTTCAAACAATGAAAGTCGAAAGATCTGCAATAGAATATCAAGTCAGCTGGACAGGTTCGAGGGCGAAAGATTGAAACGACACAATGTAAGTCTATAATTTTCAACGGAATGAGGGACGGCTTAAAAGAGGCCGTTGAGCATGAAGACCAGGTATTTTGAGCGACCAAAACCGAACAAGCTTTGTGTGAATATGTGTGAAGGAGCTGGATCGTTCGGACGGAAGTACAACCAGAACGGTGATATTGCGCCGCTAAACCATAGCTCGAAAGATAAGAATGAGGAAGGAAACACAACCTGTTAGCCAGGTGATTATAATCAAGCATGAAATCACAACCTGTAAACCAATTAGTATTAGTTCTCCACCAAACGTTTAAATATCAGAACAGGACATACAGCTGAACAACCGAAAGTACTCGTGCTGCCCTCACCTCAATCCGCATAAAGGATCATTTTTGCTGCTCGGTTCGCCCACGATGCCAAGTCCCTGTCATTCGTTAGAGGGATGAATCTTCCGTTCGCCGACACTCCCTCATTTTCTTTGAAAGAAAGCTTTGTAACTTCGTTCCCTAACCTCTCCTTTGCTTTGGCCAACAACTCTGGAAAGGTGACATTGGAAGGTACTCGAATGGCGATGAGATCATCAGTATTGCGATGAAGGATCTTGATCTTCATATATCCTTGCTGAATGTTGGGATTGCTGGCATTGGAGTTGGTTGGGGCTCCTGAAGTAGAAGTGGAATTCCAAGACGAAGTTCTGCCATTGTTTGTAGGTGGGGAGGCTAGCAGAGCTGCCGAACTTTGAGGAGACATGGGTTGGGATCGCGAGTTGTCGTCATAGTGATCGTCCGTAGAGGAAAGGCCCATGCTTTGCACCCCACTCTCCAGAGACCTGATGCTTTCCTCCTTATCCGACTTCTTGCCATTAACCATCTCTTCCAAAAAGTTCATAAGCCCATCCCCCTCATCTTCTGGCGACTTCCTCAAACTCGGTCCTTGGTCCATCTCCACATCACCTTCGCGAAGATCCAAAAACTCTTCAAATACTATATCCTTCTTGACATGATCAGGTAGCTTCACCAGTTCATTCAAGTAAAACTCGAGATCTTGAGCTCGCTGGGAGCATACTTCTTCATCCACATTTTCGACGGGGCCAGGCATCCTAGGAATGATCCTCTGACTCTTGTACACCTTACCGTCGATGATATCTTCGCCGTTTCCAGCTTCGTAAGGGAAGCGATCGATCAGAGCGATTTGGAAGTCGTAGAAATCTTCATACAAGCGGTAGAGCAAAAAGTTGCGACCATCTTCGAATTTGGCACGAACGTGGAACCAGAAGGAACCCTCTTCTTGGTGGAAGGAGTCTACAGTCGCACTGGCGAGCAGTGGGAAAGGAGGAGGTGCACCACCGCTTGAGGAAGCGACGGAGGTCTGAGAGAATGACGTAGTCACTGGAGAATGCTGACTGGTGTAACTTGTTCGTGAGGTGCTAGCCGAAGCTATCACGATTTCCTAAGCCATGCGGAAGGACAAAGATAGAAAACGCACCACCGTTCTGCTGGTACATTTGTGCTGGAGAAGGTCCGACCGAGGATTGCGTCTGAAGAGGTGAAGCGGTGGGAATAGGCGTTGCCCCACTAACTCCTCCCACACTAACGGGAGTAGTTCCTTCAAACTCAAACTTCCCGAGAGGAATACTCCTGCTCCTATACTCCGCCGCTTTCTTCTTCCAATCCTCCACCTTAGGTAACACACCTCCACTCCTCATCAGCTCTTCTACATCCTGACGCTCGATCTTTCGTCCCGTTACGCTATCTCTAATTTCGACGAAGGCGACAGGAATCAGGCCAGGCCCACCTAGTCGACCGATAGGCTTGGCAACGAACCATTCGTGGTTAGATTGGGCAATGATGATCAGTGGTTCCCCTTTTCGCGCGTCCAGCTCGTCCGCGCGTTCGGCTACAAAGTCGTACTGAACAATTCCGTAGAGCGGTTGATGTTGAGGACCTGACGTTTTAGCAGGGATAGAAGGAGCCGATGTGCTCGTATAGGGAGGGAACTGAGATTTGTTGTTTGTAGGAGGAGGCAGCGAGTTGAAAGATTGGGCTTGGGGCGGAGGGGAAGCGAGAGGAGGCACTGTCTGGCCCATTCCGCCACCTGCACTGTTCATCTTCTGCGCCATCATCTCATTCTCCTTCAGATTCCTACCCAAAATTTGGAAATAGCTCATTGGAACTAGACCCCGTGCACCGGACAAGGGATTCGAGGCGTCGAACCATCCTTGACCATCAGGGCCATTCCCTGGTACCTCCGCCACGACGTGGAAAAAGTCTCCAATTGAAAAGTTGAGTTCCCGAGGTGATCGCGCCTGATAGTTCCTCATTGCCTTAATCACACGTTTTGGATTCGCGTTTGGTTTCCCCATCATTCCGTTTAAGACGCCTGCTGGTGTATAGGGGCCGACTGCGGGAGGAGAAGCTGGGGTACCACTTGGAAGGGACATGAGGGAAGGGGCAGCGGCGGAGGAATAGACCGGAGATGTCGACTGGAAATTAGACGGGGAAGAGATTTTGTCCTTGTTCAGGGAACGACGAAGGTTGAGTGACTTCATGGCGAGTGATAGGAAGCGTAGAAACGAGGATATTACTCGAAATCTGAGGAAAGGGAACCCGTTTGACTTTGTCGGAGGAAATGAATTGTTTACTCACCAAGATTAGCCAGATGGTACGATTGAAGCCCGCAATGACACCTAGAATTCGCCACCGAAACTGCAAGGTCGAACACACCCTTCTCTTATAACACCTCCGTTTTGTCACTTCCTGAGCGAAATCTAGTAGACCTTTGTTGCGATACCAAACAGGCTTGGTGGCGAACCAATGGCGGACCTTGATCTGCAGTTGTCCCTAGGGTTAGGGTCTTGTTGATTTCATGCTCCCCTTTCCTGGTTCTTTCTGGTTTCAGCGAAAGAATCTCGTAGAAGCCAGCATACGGTATACAGTGTGCATGAGGAGGATCCACAGAAATAGAATGACAGAAGCACAGCATCAGTGACCTTGAAACATCTCAAAACTCCAACAACGAAAAATATCTGATAGGCTTTACGGTAGGAAGGAGGAAAGAGCAAGGGATGCTTTCGATGCCGAGGGGATAAATGAGGAACATGATAATTGAGCAGTGTCTAGGTATGGTGAATCTGTATTGACAGATCTTACTTGAATCTTTCCTCTAACCATCCTCCCAATCCCTCATAGCTCCCAATCATGATGATAGCACAGGCCGGTCCGACCCTCGCCAGTCTTGGACTGAGACCTCGCTGTAATCCAGCAATGCCTTCAGTCCTGAAGATCTCGCGGATGATGCCAAAGGTGGTGGTGTCCGCCTTCATACCATTACTGGGGACAACGGAGTGAGACAGCGCCTGTCGACGAGTTTTCACGACGTCAAAGGCATTCGTCAAGGTAGCAGCAAACTGTCAACAAGTGTTAGCGTGTCCGAACGAACCAAATAAACAGAAAACGCGCACCATTCCTGACGCACCGCCACAAACGAACGCGACCCCAAACCCGATTCAGAGCGCTCGACTTTCCCATCTCCTCGTCCTTCCACCCCTCTCCCATTCCCTTTCCTGTCAAACTCTTCTTCAGCGTCTCGTACCCGACCCAATATATCGCGCTGAAAGGTACATCCCTCCATAGTGTCGGCGGTAAGCCTCTCCATAAACTCCACACACTCATCCTGCCACCGTTCGCTTGATCTCTCAGCGCAGTCCGAATAATCTCACCCCAAGTATTCTCATGAGGTTGATACTGTAACCTTGTCCGTATCAATTCTAGAGGGGAGAAGAGGGTCACGATAGCACTTCTAGTGAACGATCCTGCGAAAAGGACGGAAAGGGTCTCATAGCCCTTCTTTGTTCCTCCCTTTTGATTGATCGACCATGACGGTCGCCATTCATGTAGGAGTCGATACCGTAGCCAATCGTACCCGACCATGTAGATCGCTTGACTGGGTACACTAATCGCCAAGGCTGTTCCAACACCTCTCCACAACGTCCCGAGTCCTTCGGTCTTCAGGATAGTGGAGAATGCGTGCCCCAGTCCAGAAAGTCGGGGCGGGCTCTCGTGCATGAGAACAAGCTCTGCAGTTTCGGGATTGGGGAAGACACAAGCGTTGGTAGGTACGGAAACAGGAAGTGACGGTGCAACTGGAGGGACTGGGACAGGCTTCGTAGCGATTTTAGAGAGGGCTGAGCTTGCGGTTCCTGCGATGTTGAACGCGGGCGAAGAAGCAGGCGGAATTATCCGTGGATCGAATTTGCATATTAAGGAGTTAGAGTTGAGGTTTGTGGAAAAGAATGTGGTGCGACAACATGTCGGATTCGAAGTCGCGGAGACGGCAGCAGGTTGCAAGGTAGTGCTGAGCGTGACTTTTGACGTCGATGGCTCAGAGGGAATGGTACGCAGATGCGATGAAGGGGAAAAGAGCGGTTCAGCAACATGTTGAGTCTGGAGACGAGTTTTGATAACGTCGAAAGGTGTCACTATAATTACCCGGTCAGTATTCAAGCGGCTGAAGCGGCCAGTGACAAAGCCAAACGGCAAAGGATCACATAACAATTTCTGTCCTCCTACAAAGGAGGACCCATGCAACGACAAAGTAAGCTCACTTGTCGAATGAATATATTGATCTACAGTAAGTTAATGGGTCCTCCTTTGAGGAAACTGCAACCTGCAGATCTTCACATCCGATACATGCGGATAATCCAGTTTCAATCCAGTTTCATCTGATTTCAAAATTTACACCCTCGAACCCGTAAGAAGCAGGAAAGCGAGCCACGAGACCAATTGGATATCACATCTTGCTGGTGCCCACCAAAAAATGAACGGGGAGGAATAAACTGTCACTTTATATGGAACAACAAAATCTCTTAGCCCGGTACCGCTTTGCAGGAAACAGAATTGCGCTGCACCCTATTCCTATAGAGAAAAGTAGAAAAGCGTACTCGTGAAGCTTGTGACAGTCGCGCCGAAGGAGGCGGCCAAAATTTTATGCCCTGAACGAGGAGTTTCCCTCTGGCTCTCCTTCTCCTTCCCTTTGCCCTTCCCATTATCTTGGAAGCCTTCTTCCTGTCTAACCATTCTGCTCATTAATATTAATGTTGTGGTCGTCGTTTATTGGGGGTGAGGTGGCGAAAAGTTTGAAATTGATCAGATAAGTTATCGTGAGTCATCCAAGTTTTGCTCATCCAGACGGTCATATTCATCCATATGGTATTATTGAAGACGGTCGCTACATCACCATCCACTTCCCCAGCTCAAATGAACGCCCTCACGTGCCGTCACCGAAGGCCCTGTCACAGAACGCTCAAAGCTACCTTAGTCTTCTCGCGAGGATGACTGCCCTTCTCCCAGTTATCCATGCCTTTGCACTACGTGATCAGGAATCCAATTATGGCATTCCTTTTTTCATGGTTATAGGAATCTAACCCTCAATAAAGCCAACGCAATTATGGAACTAGGTGAAAGCCGGAGCGAAACTTTTGAGGTATGTTCTTCTCCAGGTTTGGGCAACAGGTGTTGAAACACGCCTGAACTGGTGGAACGATCATGGACAACAGGCAGGAGGGACTGGAGGAGCCTGAGATGTTGATGCATAGAAGGGGCCGGGTCTCAGCTTGAACAAGATGATCCAGCTGTCTTTTATCCTGTATATAATTCAAGCACTGTCCACAGTTTTGAAACAGATATCCAGTTCCTCGTACAATCCTTGGCACCCACCCCTCCCGCAGTCTCCACGAAACTGAGTCTTGATGGTGATCATTGCCAATAACTTCAGCCACTTGTGCAATGCATGAGCTCAAGAATCACAATGAGATGAGATTCACCAATAAGAAGCTGTCATCCAGCATACTTACGCACTCTCAACGGCATTCGAGAGCCAAGCGTTTCTTCATCAACAATTCTATAAGCATTGTTAGTAGTCGATTCTACTGAGCTTGAGTGATTCAGGGTACCTTGGTCTCACTGTCACCACTCCATGACGCACACTTCTTGTTTCTGGAGAACGAGGCCTGAACTCGAACTCGGAAACCAGATTCCAAATCAAGACTTTCATTTCCCATACTGCAAATCGAAAACCTAAGGTAGATTCAGTCATAGATTCTCTGAGGAAAACTCGATGTTCACCTATGCATGATCTGTAATTGCGAACAAATTAACAAATGTTTGGCAGAGCTCGACCTGCTTACCTCGGCCCTAAACGTCTGGTCAGAGCATTCTTCGCAGGAAAATGTGGAAAGGCTGACCTTCGAGAAATGTTAACAAACCCCCGTAAACACCTATCTTTGACGCGTCCTGCTTCTCCAGCCACCTCTCCGGTCTGAACTCTGCAGCATCTTCTCCCCAAACCGACTTGAGTTTGTTGCACGCTTCGATCCCAATCTGAATTCGTTGTCCTTTCCTGACCCTTAACCTTTTCCCGTCGCTGAGAGGGATGTAGTCGTCCGCCACGGGAGAACGCGCTGTTGAAGCTACCGGAGGATGTAGACGCAAGATTTCGCGCACGCATGCCTCGAGATAAGGCAAGGAGTTAATCGAGTCGGGGT
>MU271215.1:64480-112923 GCA_021432655.1 Atractiella rhizophila | reverse complement strand
ACACAGGGCAGGACGTCGTTCATGAAGATGACGGAGTCGAAGACCTCTCCTTCCGCCTCCCGCAGCTCATGCAATGGCGCCAAAGCAGCGTTCCTGACTTCGGCAAGATACTCAATTCGATGATGGAAAGCGCCCCTCTTGGTCCTCAACGAGGTGCGAATGACCACCCTTAACCAACTGAACGCGCCAGCGCGTCGAATAGCCTTAGCAATGCCTTCGTTTGGTCCGTCGAACCATTCTCGTAGACGGAGACGAAGACATTTTGAAAATCCAAGGATAGACGAAACTTTGAACATATTGGAGAAGAGATCGGGGATGATGTCGAAGGAGTTGTAAAAGATTTATGGCGAAAAAATACTTGTGATCTTCATAACCGCCCTTCCTCGCTAAGGCACGATTCCGATCGTTCCTATCTCTATCCGAAGAAAAAAAAATATTCTCTCCACCTCTTGCTCGTGCCTCTCTTCTTCGCCATACGAGCTACCGAAGAAGCCACGCTTCCCCAAATTCGGCAAGTGAAGGTAACCACTCAGTCCCTTCCGATGCCTCTTCCTCTCATACCCAACCAGAGGTTCGTAGCGCTCGTACACCTGTCGACGATACGGTTTTTGAGCAAAACGAGTGCACTGGCGGGTGTGGTATCCAGTGAGAGTGGCGAGAATCTCGAAGACGCGAAAACGCTGGTCCAGCGTCGGAGGAGTGGGGGTAAAGCGATGATGTGCGTTTGAGGAGCCTCGGAAGGTGCTGGGGGAGACCCAGTTCGAGGTCGAAGAGAAGGAAGAAGACCACCGTGAGGCATCATCCTGCACATGTCACAAAGTCAAATTTAAGAGAAGAAGCGGCTCTTAGACCCTTGCTTCCAGAATGCCGATGAAAGGACGTACGCTATTTGAACCTCCTGAGAAGGCAGAAGCAAAGAAAAGTCCCCACGCAAACCCCAATGACCAAGCTAGTGATAGCAGGCAGCTTCTTTCTAAGGTAAGCGAGTGCTAAGTTCACGGGAGAGTCTTCCTCAGACACCGTCGTTCTAGAATGGATATTGTGAGAACCAGTGTTGTCGACTGATATTCGTCGCCGCCGCATTTCCGCCATTGTAAAGACCTAACAGACAGCTATTCGCTATGCTGCTATGAGCTATCTAGCACTCTGGAGCGAGGAAACTGCTCTGCTCGAAATATTAATTGTTGGAAGTGGAAGTGTTGGCCTGAATATCATTTGTTGGGCGCGAAGCCGACCCCAGGTTGCCGCGTCCCCTTCCCGGCCCAGCTTCCACCACCTGCATGCTTCGTGTTCTTTGGGGCTAAATTTTTATTTTTCTCGTCTTGACTTGGGTCATCAAAGCTAGCATGAAAGCGTTAGAACTTCTGCTTCTGGCCGTCCTGGTTGGGCACGTCGTCGTTTGCCCGTTCACAAAAGTCGAAGAGTCCTTCAATTTGCACGCAACACACGACATTCTCACCTATGGCATCTATGCGGGGCGTTCTCAGGTTTGTCTTGTGATTGCGACTGATTCTCAGTGTTCTGATGAAGAATGGCATAGTATGATCATCACACTTTCCCTGGTGTCGTACCAAGATCCTTCATCGGTTCACTCGCACTTGCGTTCATCACTTCTCCACTCATCCTCGTCGCCAAGCTTAACCGGGTGTTGGAGAGTCATTTTGAACTCCAGATCCTTGGTTGGTCCCTTTCCGCCATCAACACAGTAGCATTGACCAAAGGACTTTTTGAAGTGAGGAGTGTACTCGCAGTCGCCAACGGACTCTCAACCATCTTCCTCTACCGTTCCGCTAGACGCATCTTTGGGAGATCCGCCTCTTCCATGGCTCTAGGTCTAACCATCGTACAATTTCATCTCCCCTTCTACGCCGGCAGAACGCTTCCAAACATGCTAGCATTTGCACCTGGTACATTTTCTCCCCGCACAACTCTTTGACTTGACGGTCGACTGGGGACAGTACAAATCGCCCTCGCTTTGCCGCTTAGGAGCAACCCAACGACAAAGAAAGGGAAAGCAAAAATTGAAGCTGCACTAATGATTCTCGCTTTCATCGCTGCTGTCCTTCGATTGGAACTCGTGACGCTCATTGCGCCGCTGTGCCTCTACTTTCTCGCATATGAGCACCTCAACCTCTTGGAGGTTCTGGCTGCTGTCGTTCCTGCTGGTATCGCTGGTGCTGGTGTGTGATATCTGTTGAATGGCATGGATCCCTGACGCAGGCATAGTTCTGAGCTTCTTCGCCGATTCGTACTTTTGGAACACGCCCGTGTGGCCGGAGTTCCAGGCTGCTTATTTCAACATTGTTGAGGGAAAGAGCATCGCTTGGGGTGTAAGCGACATTGATTTCCTTTCTAGCCCATCTGATGGAGCCGGCACAGGTCTCACCGTGGCATTATTACTTTACGAACTCGCTCCCGAAATTGCTTACAACTTCATATCCCTTCCTCATACTCTCCACCATCTACAGTAGAAGCAAAAAGCTTGTCTTCCCCCTCTTCGCCTCTATCGCATTATTGTCTTGGTTGCAACACAAAGAATGGAGGTTCATAATCTACTGTTCGTCGTCATCCCTCCTTCACTCTCAGGAGTTTGACCTGTGTTTACCAGGTATCCCAACTTTTAACCTCTGCTCCAGCTACGCGCTTTCGAAGCTCTCTCCCACGCTCCGTCGGACTATATACCCCCTCCTCCTCCTCTCCACACTAGCGGCCACGACGCTCTCACTCTCCTCATCTCTTTCTAACTACCCTGGCGGAGTCGCAGTCCAGCTGCTCCACACGCTGCCGTCCCCTCCAGCAACATTGACCAGCAAGCCTAAATCCGTACATCTCGATTCCTACGCCACCCAAACCGGTGCCTCCTTATTCGTTCTCTCCGAACCCGTACGGTGGATCTACATGCCGACTTCGTCTCCTCTCGACCTTCCACTATCCATTCCGTCGTACCAACGTTTCAACAGCTCTCAAGGTTCACAGGGGTGGGAGTTTGATAGATCGGAGGATTTGTCGGACGCAATGGAATTTGAGAAGTTCGATTATTTGATCACTTCTACACCTGCTTTCCACAAGGCTTCGTTTGACATTGTGGAACGGGTGGATTGTTTTGATGGATTGCAGTTTGGGAGCAGCGAGGAGAATCCGTGGCCGGTACGGATAGGGAAGAGGGACTGCCTATGGGTGATGCGTAACCGTCGTGTTTCGTCATGAGGTGATTGGGGAATGAAGAAAATTACAATTCGTATTGATTATATGCCTTTTCAGTTGCAATTCAAATAAACCTGCTCTTTCAAGCGAAGGAAATCATTCAATTGGCCCTCCTGTTCCCTGTTCCTGCTTTTTGGGAGGCAGCTTGAGCTTTCAGATACTCCGCCTTGCCTCTCTTTTTCTCGAGAGTGAGCACATCTACCCTCCTCTCTAAATCGACCAACCAACCGTCGAGCTCATATCCTCTTCCCGAGGAAGAAGTCCTGCCCATTGAAGGGGGAGAGCGCCAGAACTCATTCTGGAAATCCTCTTCGTCGAGGTTGTGTCTACACCATAGCTGCAAGATCAGTTATTGGGGAGAAGAATATGGGGGAAGGACAGACGCAAGGAGCTTCCAGGTGAGGGTGAGTGTGGTCCAGAGTTTGTTGGACCGAATGGTTAAGAACCTAGCCGTCCACAGGAACTCTTTGACCACTGAAGCATAGTGATGTCGGACCTATCCCACCCAGCACAATGCAAAAACATAAATGGAGAAAGTCAGTCATGTTTCTCGAGGTGGAGAAAACATGAGGAGAAGACTAACGTCTTTATCTATCGTGTCAAACATATTCCAAAACTGACTCTCACCCTCTTGGCCAACGCCAGAAGAAGGAGTGGAGTTCCTGCTCTCCGTTCCATCATGCAAGCTCCTCAATTGCTCACCTGGACGGGGCACGAATTCTGGACGTTCGGGGAGGAGTTGTTGCGCTAGGATGTGGAAGGTGTCTGTGTAGATGAAGTGGAGGATGTAAAGGAAGGCGCTGAGGGACGGAACAGGGTAAGGGAAGATGGGATAGGAGCTAAGAACTAGATAGTAAACCGGTAAGCAAGGAGTGTAGATGGTAGAACGCACCCGAGCCTCGTTGTTGGGTCCCTGGATGTTCCACCACATCAGATAAAGTCACAAAGAAGGAAGAAAACAGAAGTAGAAAGACTCGCCAGACGGGCCTGAGTCTTAGAATATCCTCTCCCTCCTCCCCATCCACTTCCTCTCCCTCCCACTCTCCTAACCAGCAAGGCACATCGCTGACTCTTTCGAAGAATATGCTCCGATGGACCGCGACCATCGCCCTCTTCCCATCCTTCGAAACGCCGTTCAGACCCTTTCCGTCCTCTCCCAGACCTTCGAACACCGGGTACTCGTCGTCTTCGACGTATGGAGATTGAGGTAGGTTTGGGACCTTGATCTCCTTCTCGATCACGAGGAGGAACATGAGATCTTTTTGGTAGATCAAAGGCGTTGGAGAGAGCGGAACGATGGCGCGACGGGTGGGAAGAACTTTCTTGAAATCTATATGTCCATTCGTCTTACTTCCACCGTTGCAAGATGACGGATCATCGTGTTCGAAGACAGGTTCTAGCAAGGTGTCGAGGTTGATGATCGCCTTCACGGCATTCTGGCACTCCTATCGATCCGTTCTCATAAATTTGAACTCTGGGAGGGAAGGGTAAAGCGAACCGAATAGAGGTATTTCTTGCGTTCTAAAAACGCCTGGTTCTCCTGCTTCAAAACATTGGTCTTCGCAGCTCTCTTCCTCTTCCTTTCTTCAGGCGACAAATCGCTAGCGTGACGGTGCGTCGTGCTCATCTTTCGAATCTTCCACAATCACTCTCACGTTCACAATTCACACTAGCTGAAATCTTCTTCGACGCGCAAGAGCGACAGTCGCGACAGTTCTCAGTCTGGTTTATATAACCTCAAACCACGAACTCTTCACTGCTTTCCCTTTGTCCTCAATGAGCACCATATCAGCCCAAGGCAAGACCATTGAGATCAACATTGGTCGAACTTTGCTCTTTTGGTCGTTGACCGAGATTAGGTTAGAGTTCGATGCAAACATTCCCTTTTGCGTCGAAATCCGGCCGTCCGACGAATGGATTAGAGAATGACGGAAAGCCGCAATTAGCCGTGCGTGTGCTCGTCCGTTCTGGATTTCACGTGCGTCTGGTTGCTGCATGGTCACCGCCTCTAATCCCCTCTTTCATCAACTAGCACCTTCTTCTCGTCTCTTATCACTCTTTCCTTCATCAGTTCTGCTCAGAGCATTGGTGCAAGGAACTGCCAGTATCTTTCAGAAGTGTTATCGTTGGGATAAGCAACAAAGAGGTTACCCCACACGACTCCACAACTCCACAGGAGATAACATTGAGTTTGATTATTTATCATCAACACATCGTACGTCCTCCCTCGCTTACCCCTATCCCCTTTTCTCTTTTCTCTGTCTTTTCTCAGTCAGGCTTTCGAAGCAGCATCAAAGCCATGAGCGAGTCATCCTCCCTTCAAACTACATATCGCACCCTGCGTCCTTCTTCACGCTCAAAAATCCTCCGTCACTTCTCCGATTACGCCCCTTCCGATCGGAAAGCGCTCTTAGAGTACTTCAACTCCTCCTCCACCCTTCCTGCCTCATCCAACGCTGGAGGAGGCGAGGACACGGCGAAGGAGAGGGAGGGAAGGGGACGGAATAGAGATAGGGTGTCATGCTCCATCTCCTCTTCTTCTATCGGTCGCAATGCGAGCTCTTCCAGCAATGACACTGGGAGTCGAAAGGCGAATGGGAAAGTGTCTTCTTCACTTGCCATGAATGGGGCGAGTCGGAGTCGCAGTTCGAAAGATCCAGACCTGGACAGGTCCGATCCTCTGATCAATCAATTTCTCGCCTCCCTCTCTTCCATCCGTTCCCCTCTCTCATCCACATCATCATCATCCTCTTCTTCCTCCGAAGACGAAGAAGATTGCTTCGGGGACGATAGGTCATCCACAACCTCACGCTCCTCGACCTCTTCGCTGTCCTACAAGCTTGTCTTCTCCAAATCTCCCCCACCACACACCCTCAAGTCCTCCCTCCGCCAATCTCCCTCTCCCTCCCCCTCAGGCGCCTGCACACCCACAAAAAGGGTCACATGGGGTCCGCCTTCCTTTTCTCCTCCCCCTCCCTCCCACCATCATCACCACCACCACCGACACACGCGTCGTGCGCACGCCCCGCGAACACAAGGGAGGAAGAGGACGATGTCTCATCCCTCACATGGGAGGGGGAGAGCCGAACCGGAGGAGACGTCCAAATGGAGCGAGAGCTCGACGGACAGCGAGGGTGAAGGTGACGCTGATGCCGATGCAGACGGAGGTGGTCGAAAGAAGAGAGAGGGTGGGGAGGAGGAGGATGGGTGGACAGACAATACGGCGACGCCCACGGGTGGATCGCCTTGTCCGAGTCCGATGCCGTGGTTGGGGAGCGAGAGGGAGTATTTTGGACGGAGCAGGAGTACCAGTGTGCCTTGGTATGTCTTTCCTTCTCCTTCGTAGCTGGATGAGGACGTGTGTTGACTTGTACGCTCCGTCGTGGTTGCGGTTGTGGGACAGAAAGAGAACGAGAAACGAGAAAATGCGAAGTACCATATTATGGCTTGACTATCGATTATCTGTGCATATAACCATTTCCCTCGTCTTCCAAATCTTCGCCGAGATCAAGTCGCCCCATGGGTTGAATTAGGAATTGGATACGTTTTGTTGTTTGATTACCGTAATGAATATGAATATACCGTTTCCTCATATCCTCGTCACCTGATTGGCGTCGTGCTCTCTAAACAGGTATTGGCGCTCGTGCTTGCTTTGGAAGATCGAGAGAGGGAAGTTGGCGAATTAAAGAAAACTGCGAGAGAGATAAATCAGAAGACAAATGTTGGGAGCCCCAACGTTTCGTTATCGCAGCCACGTGCCGCGGTCAAAGGGTTGGGGTTGCGGTATCTACTTTCCCATTTCCCATTTCAGGTTGGGTAACATCATCAATGCTTTCACAAGCCGGAGAAGGACGTAATGGTAATGCAATGTCTTTGGGCAACTCCTTGACGTGTCCTTCAAGCGGTCACATACCTTTATGGTACAGTACAAGGACATCCCTGTTGAATGGATCTCGTTCAAGGTGCTGGTTAGATCCGATCACGACAGCTGCGGACAATCAACCCGATGGGATGGAGGCATTATTCATGTTATTGTGGACTGATCCTGATCGATTGTATTACGCATTATGCAAGGCATGATTCACGCTTTTCGCGCTGTTTGAAGAGCGACAGTATACGTGTTCTGTGATTGACGGACTTCCGAGCGAAATAGCTGGAATGAAGAACCAGTTGAAGCTGGTTCAGTTGAGGAGCTTGGAAGGGGTTTATTGCTTCATTTAGAGCGTTCTATGCTTCTGTTACTCTGTCGCGAGCTCGCTTCTGCGTCGTCTTTTATAGCTTCATTCCATAAAGCATTCAGGGAGCATTATAGGTGCAGGCCATAGCGTAAGACCAACGTAAATAGGAGATAATAAATAGAATTTAGTTGGTGCAAATTGGAGGGAAGGCCGAAGTCAAGATCACTTTACGCGAGGTCGACGTCCATCTTCTCCTTCCACTGTCAACCTCTGCCATCCGCGGTCCCTGAATTCGTATATACCTATCATCGATATCGTCCTCTTTTCGCCCTCCTAGCCACCGACTTCACCTCCTCGCTCTGTATTCATCGAGGGCGAATTCGGCGCCTGATTCCAAAGTTTGGCTCATAACATCTCAGACACGCTTCAGCTTATCCTCATCTTCACGACTTTACTTTACTTCCACTCGTCATATATATCATTGCCTTTGACCCTCACTGGCTGACTGTGTGACTGATTGATTTGCGTGACCCGGTGTTACTGGCGTGGTTGGTGATTGCAGAGGTCAGTCCCAAAGTGGGTCCAGCGTGACAAGCATAGCTCAACCGAGATACAGGCACAGAAGCTCGCGGACAACCAGCAGACGTTTCGGCAGGAAAGGAAGAGATCAGACAGAGCGAAATAGCGAACGATGGATTTCTCCAAAGTTTCGCCATCCTCATTTCCACCTCCCGTCCATGCGCATCCACATCACCCAGGTTTATCCCACTCGCCGACTTCCAGCATCTCCTCACGCTCATCCTCATCGCTATTCGCCAGGGACTCGATGCGTTCCATCACATCTGACTCCTCACTCTCCACTCCAGCCTACACCCTCCCACCCCCCGCTTACTCCACAGCTCCCCCCACTCCCATGGGCGCCCACATGCCCCGTCCCAACTCACCCCCTCCACCCTTGCCTCCTTTGGCTGGTTTGTCGCACGGAATACCTTCCAACATCCCGACCGGAATACCTCATCACCAACCGATGCAGGACTACAGACCGGTCCTTCCCCCCTTTGACCCCGCAAACGCATTTCGAGATCTAGACGTGTTCGGCTCCCCTCCAGTTCCTCCAATCCCACAATCGCTCCCTCAAAGCTCGGTTCAAGTTCCCACATCGTCCTCTGGCCATGGAGCTACAGCAGGAGGGATTGGAGGGACAGGGATGGGAAGACAGAGGGGGTATTCCGGGAGTCATGCAGCCCTCCTAGCTGGTGTGACATTGGGAACAATCACTCGGACGCCGCGTCCACCTCAAGGTCTACATTCCCAACCTCCTCCCGTCCCTCCTCTGCCGAACAACGTTCAGTTGCAAGCGACGGACCAGATAGAGGTCATTTCGCCGATCCAGGAACCGGTCTCGCCAACCACGCCCTATAGGCCACTTCGATCGTCTTCGAGGCCAGCGACCGCAAACGGGTATGGCGTGTCGACTTCAAGACCTTTGCCCAAGGCGCCATCACACCCTCAGCTCCGTCAGTATCAACAGCAACAGCAACAGCAACAGGGCGGGGTCCAACAGAACTACTCTATCAATCCATACCAGCCTCATTCCTCTCCATTTAACGCTACATCCACCAATACCTTCTACTCTCCAGATTCGGACGGTGAGCCCCCGTCAATATTCGATTCTCCGCTCGAGAGACCTTCCCCTTTCTCCCCTTATTCGCCTCCTTTCGAACCTCACCAATACCAACAACAGCAAACACAACAATACCGACCTAGCCTCCCACCCGAACCCCAAACTACCCTACACGCCATACCGCCCGAACATCAAACGACACTGCACGCCGTCCCACCTACAATGGTCCGATCTCAATCTCTCCACCCCGAACCAATGATGGAGGACCTCCCCTCTGTCCCTCCTCTCTTCAGCGGCCGCGCACCACCCATGCGTGCTCCCCGTCCCATGCGTTCTGACCAAACCGGGGAAGGGCGTATGGAGCGAGCCCAGAGCGCACCTCAACCACCGCTCCCCATCGGTTCTCCCATGGGGATGATGTTGAACACTGGAACAGGAGCTGGTATGGGAAGAGTAGTGTCCGCCTCTGTGGCGGCAATGGCGTTCGCTGAGGCGGGTGAGAAGGCGAGAGGAAGGAAAAAGGCGAACGGCAGTCCGAAGATGAGGGGACGCGGGGACGACTTTTTGGAGTTCTCGGAAACGGAGGGTGAGCTCGAGACTGGGTTGGACGAGTTTGCTGCAGGTCGGGGTCAGGCTCAGGGAGAGGAGAGGAGAGGGGCGAATTTAAGGAGGAGCGGAAAGACGATCGTCGTTCGTCCCCCTCGTCTTCCTTCCTCTTACTCCGATCCTGCTTCCTCTCCTCATTCCATACCCTTACCCATACCACCTTCTGATCCTTCGGATTCGGTTGGGGATGAGGAGGATGGAAGCGATGGAATGGAGGCTGAGGATAGAGCGAGGATGCTGAAGAGGCAGAAGAAGCTGCAAGCGCTCCTCGGTGAGGTACCAACAGAGCTCCCTACAACTCCTAAAACCCCCACTGCTCCCACTCCCGCCAATTCGAATCCGGCTCTCAATGCGAATGGAGCAGGAGGGGATGGGATGACATTGTCGGCTGAGGAGAAGGCAAGATTGGTGAAGAGGAACAAGAAACTGCAAGCTCTCCTTGGCGATTTGCCTTCTGACCTTTCCGCTGTCTCTTTGTCGGCTGGAGCGCGACCTTCCATGTCGTATGAGCGACCGGAGCCGATCAGCAGCTCCCTAAACAACCCTTTACCCCCTTTACCACCGTTGCCACCGAGTCAGAAGACGTTTCGGAAGTTGCGAAGACCTTCAGATGCAGATCAACTCCCTCGTCCTCCTTCACAATCTTCCTCCCTCAGCTCCGGATCAGCCAGTCGTCCTCTCACAGCAGGATCAACCTTTGGAGGTGGGAACAATAGATCTCCCCCTCAATCGGCTGGCGTTGGGATGGAAAGAAGCAGGACTGGACATGCGAGGACTTCGTCAGAGTTTTCGACATCCAACTTCTCCTCCGACCGTGGCACGATCTTTGGACGGAGAAAGGTAGCGAGAGAGTTGGGGTTGGGAGGAAGGAATTCTGCTTCGGAGCAGGCGAAGAGGTTTGAGGAGAGGGAAAGGGAGAGACAGGGGAGGGAAGAGGTGGAGGTGATTCATATTCGGAATTCGTTCGGAGAGGGAATGGATGTTGCCCCGAAGGAGAAAGAGAAGGTTAGTCCGATCTCTTCTCTTCCTTTCGCCGTCCTTGCCTCCTTCCATCCTCCTTGTTTGTTGGAGCGATGAACTGATTGTCATTTTGGAGCAGAAGATCAAGAAAGTGAAGAGTTATGCGGACCTGGCAAAGAATGAGGGAGACCTTTATCGTATGCTCTCTTGATGCAGGTTTGTGCTTGGGTTTCGGTCTCACCGCTTCCCGGCTATTCGTGCTGACTGCGCGAATAAAGTGCCAAGGCAAACACTTTCAGACCTCCAGACCTCTCTCTCACAAAATTCAACGGTTTCAAAGATACGATCAAAGCAAGCAAAGAGCAAAGCCAGCCTTTCATCTTCTCGCCTTCGCCTCTAGTCTCAATTCTGGTTCAAGACCTACATTCGTTCCTGCTTCTCTCAAAACAACTTGAAGTCGTTCATTCAACTCTTCTCCTTCTCTCAACTTCTCTACATCATTTACCCTCGAATGAGGTGAGTGCCCCAATTGATGCTCAATTATCATCGTTCGATGTTTCGTGAGTGTACATTTTTGATTTGGGTAGATTTAATCTTGGTAAAATCTTGGTGCTCCCATACCTACGTTTGTTTGCTCGCTCTTGATCGTTTTCAGTCCCTGTTTCTGTTCTTCGCTGGTTCTGGTTGCTGGTTGAGGCATTGAATGTCGGTCCGTCGTCTATACATCTCGATATCCTGTTTTGTCCCAGGAAAGGTTATGTGCTGTTTATACCAATAAGCGTTTCGACAATCGATTACTTAGTTATTTTGTGTGTCTCGCCAGCCAGCCTGACTTCTGCAGCGGATCACGATCACGTGCAGGTAATGACCCGCAGCCTTCCCTACTCGCTCTTCAGTTCTGCAGATGAGTGACGAAGAGGACTACCTCTCTGACAAGTTCTTGGTTCCATCCAACACCGAAACCACACTCACTTACAGCCGAGAGCGTCAAAAGCGCCAAATCGCGTCTGAAGATCGCGGTCGGGTGAAGTCACGAGCTCAACGGGAGGCAGAGGCGAGGGAGGAGGGGCTGAGGAAGAGGGTCGGGGATGAGGGCGGGAATAAGGGCTGGAAATGTTGATGAAGATGGGTTACAAAAGAGGAGAGGGGCTGGGGAAGAAAGCTGAGGAGGTCCGGGGAAAGGTACATGAAACGCCTGTAAGTTCTTTTGGAAAGGGAATTGGAGCTGGGAAGAAGGAGGAGGAGATTGAACAGCCAAGGGGAGGATTGGGATCTTCTACAAACCTCCACCCTACTTTGGGATTAGGCTCGGGGGCAGGAATAGGAAGCAAGCGTCCACCTCACACTATCGAGCCGCTTTCTCAAGGTCCACCCCCATCAAAGAAGCCACGTATAGACCCTATACCAATTCACATCCGCTCCGGTCGCGCCGGGCTCTCCTCCTCTAAATCCACTTCTCAGTCTTATACAACTACCACACCAGACCGTCCTGCGGATGAACAGGTGGATTTTCGGACGACGAAGAAGAGTGATTTTGAGGAGAAGAGAGCGGCGATGGCGTTGGAGAAAGCGAGGAGAACAGTAGTAGAGTTAGATGAGAGAGAAGGTATCAAGGTGTGCTCGTCCATCCTTTTGTTTTCCTCTTAGGCGCTCACGTGTTGTCATTCGGAAACGGAAAGGGATCCACCTACTGGCTTGAAGTAGGAGGTTCAGAACGAGATGAACAAAGGGCACGGAGACTCGCTAGGAGAATTCGAATGGGAGATCTAGATGGTGAAGATCTAGACGAAGTTGCAAACGTTGGATCGAGTGCTGCAAGTCGTGATGGACCGCTAGGGTATGCCAAGGGCTTGTCGGGTACGGTCGTAGACCTTGATTCAGACCCCATTCTGCCTCTACCGGAGGGAGACATGGCAGCTGAGGTTTGGCTTGCGTTACCGCCTAGCGAAAGACTGAAGAGGACGATGCGGTATTTGAGAGAGAGACATAAATATTGCTTTTGGTGTGGTGCACTTTACGCGAGTCAAGAGGAGATGGAGAAAGAATGTCCTGGAGAGGTGGAGGAAGATCACGAGTGAGGCTTCCCTTGTACATTGTTGCCATAGATCAAAGAGTAATGATTATTTACAAATAAACGGTGCTTGCGCTACGTCTAACCTGAAGGAGTGAAAGAAGAACTAACCAACCGCCTGATCAGGTAGTCTCTCAATGGCATACTTCTTCTTCGAAACGTACATAATCTAGCAATCAAATCAGCTTCCACATCATTACGCACGTAAGAAACTTGGAAAGAGAAAATCTCACAGGGATGCCTGGTACCTTCCTGACTCTCCGCCGCAGTATTCGATCGTTCGAAGCGACAATGTAACACCGGTGCGCCATCACTCTTTGGACTATGCAGTCGTCGGCATATGTTCCTTTGTGAGTACAAGGTAAGCGCTCAAAACGTGGGTCTTTTGCTACCCTGTTCATTGTTTTCAATATGAGAGGACTGAAAATGAGGAAGTAAGGACGGACCGAAGGGCCAGACGAAACTTTTGACCAAGTTTTTCAAGTTCTGCTATTACGCAGTCTGAAATACATGGAATTGCTATTCCGTCGCTTTGTTAGCAGCACGTTGAGAGAATAAGGGAACGATGAAACCTTTGGCATATAAACAATCCATCATTCCTTTTACTAAGTCCACACGATTCTCGAGCGACACATTGATGAAGTTGGTGTCCACCAACACACGGTATGGCGGCGCAAGAGCCGTGTTCGCGGAAAGAAAGAGGGAGGCAGGCGCTGGCGCTCTATCAAATAGAAATGCCGTTCATTAGAAGTGAAGAACGGAGAAGAGAGAGCACAAACACATGTCGCACTTCTTTTGCTTTTTCTTCTTCGGCTTTCTTTGCCAACTTCTCTTGAGTTGATTTTCTGTGACACACACTGAGGAGTTCCCCAAAACTTAAGGAGAAAGTCCATACAATCTTGAATCTTTCGGATTCAGCATTCGCTTCACCTGGATGATTGCAATCAGCAAAGACTCAGCGAGGTGTGGCGAGATGACGAACCTCAGCGAATTTTCGGGTTTTCTTGCTTTTTGTCTATCCGCCATTTCCATTACCACACATACCAATGGATCGAAGCGCAACCTACCATTCTTACCACTCAGTTACTGCCAAAATCAAAGTCAGGTTGATGTCTTTTGAAGAGGATTTGGGGACGGCCCCACTTCACGTGCACAGTTAGCCCCTTATAGTGGACTTCTCTCGAACACCAGCACCAGCGGAAGCAAGGGACCATGGCAGCTCGAAAACTTCAAGGTCAGCCCTTCGCGCTCTTGCTGACACTCAGGTCCTGACTTTCAACACGTTGATTCACAGGGGAAATCGACCGTACACTCAAGAGAGTTGGGGAGGGGGTGGAGCAGTTCGAGGCGATTTACGACAAAATGCAGACCGCAAACAATCAGACTCAGAAGGAGAAACAAGAGGTGGAGCTGAAGAGTCAAATTAAGAAGCTGCAGAGAATGAGGGACCAGATTAAAACTTGGTTGCAGAGCTCGGAAATTAAGGATAAGAAGACGCTGCTGGATTCGCGGAAGCTTATTGAGACGGTACGTACCTTTCTTCCCATCTTATCGTGGCTTTCGGTATGAGAGATTGACTGCTTTCTGTCTGTTGTGGTTTATTACTCCTTGGTGCTCCCGAAACCGGTTACCGTTGCTGGGTACGTTTTGCGCAACAGCAAATGGAGCGGTTCAAGGCCTGCGAGAAAGAAATGAAGACGAAAGCCTTTTCGAAAGAAGGGTTAAACGCAGCGACAAAGCTTGATCCGAAAGAAGCAGCCAAAGTCGAAATATCGAATTGGCTTTCAACTATGGTGGACGAACTGTCGCGTCAAATCGAAGTCTCAGAAGCCGAGCTGGAGTCTTTACAGGGTTCTGTCAAGAAGAAGAGCGGGAAGGGTTCAGCAGCTGATGGGCGTGCGAGCGAGCTTGAACAGCTAAACGAGAGGAGGAAGTGGCACGTCGGGCGCTTAGAGCTTGTGATGCGGAGTGTGGAGAACGGGAATCTAAGTGTTGATGAAGTGACGAAATGCAAAGACGACATCGCATATTTTGTGGAGAGCAACACAGTTCGTATCTTTCCCTTTCTCCTTGAACGTCTTCTTGACCGTGGTCGGGACTTCCTTAGGAAGAAGATTTCGAGGAGGATGAAGGCATTTACGATGACCTCAACCTTCAAGAGGAAGAGGAAATGTTCGGTATGAAGGAAGATAACGACCTGCAATCGTCGCACGATTCCGTTTCCATCTCAGAACAGGATTCGACATCCTTCCCATTAAGAACGCCACTGAAAGGGACTACAAACGGTACAGGTATGCTTGTGCAGACGTCAAGTCTGTCAATGACAGGTTCGCAGGTCCGGCAGCACGTCGACCGACGAACGACAGCGTGTCAATACCTCGTCCTACCGTCCCACCCCAACCGATACCGAAGCCTACACCTGCACCAGCAGCACCTGCTCCTCCGAAGCTGGGTAACCGATATGCAGCGGCAGCGGCAGCGGCGGTTCAGAACACTCAGCCACAGGCAACAAGTTCTTCGCCTGCCACGGCGAGCGTATCCACCCAACCTTCAGCATTGGCACCATCACAGTTGTCTCAGTCGCTACCGCCAAGACCTCCGACACCGTCATCGATCAAGTCCCCACCTGTAGCTCCTGCAAGTGTATCGAACGCGACTTCTCCAGTGCAGGCTGCTCCTTCAATCCCAGCGGCATTACCCAACCAGGTTCCCCTCCCTACACATTCGGTGCCGCCGACACCAGCAAGTGGTCCTGCTCCTTTAGAGAACCATGAGAGAGAGGCATCGATGTCGATCTCAGAGGCCGGTAGCCCGGTAGCTACGAAAGGAGGAGTCGACGGAACGTCCAGCAGGACCGAAAGCCCTGAAGTCTCATCTATAACGTCGGTACAGCAGCAACTACCACCACTGTCAGGGCAATCGGTGGCATCCCCACTCCCAGTTCTTTCAGCAGGTCAACCTTCAGCACCCATGCGTCCTGCTCCGTTACCCCAGCTCTCGAGCGAGTCCAAGAGACAACAAATAGAGAACGAACAACAGAAGATGCAGGCACAGATCCAGCAGGAGCGAGAGGCATTATCAGGCGGCCAGACCGTACCTTCGAAAGTCCCGCCTTCCCTGAGCGATCTGATACCGCAGATGGAGATCATCCGTCAGAATTGTATGCCTTTCTTTCAACTGTGAAGATAAGTATGTGACGATTTCGTAGCAGCGCTTCAACGAATGGATCCTACAACCGTTCATAAGTTATTGGACTCGGGTCTTCAGAGTGCGCCAAGGACCATTGATGCCGATAAGTGAGATATTTCTTTCATTGATAATTTCCATATGATTGAAAACGTGCAAGGCCAAAATACTACGTTCCGAAGAATCCCTACGCCACACCAAGTTATTATCCTCAACAGCCAGCGGAATACTTCAACAACCCTGCCTTCTTTGCCAAGTTTGATAGCGAGACACTATTTTACATTTTCTACTATAATCAGGGAACCTATCTCCAGTCCGTCGTTTATATTCCAAAGGAACAAGCTAAACGATGATATCAGGTATCTCGCAGCAGAGGAGCTGAAGAAGCAGTCGTGGCGGTTCCACAAGCAATACCTCACTTGGTTCCAGAGGGCGAATGAGCCATCTGTAATCACCGAACAGTACGAGCAAGGCGTTTACCTCTATTTCGACTGGGAGGGAAGCTGGTGCCAACGACAAAAGGCTGATTTTAGGTTCGAGTACAGGTACCTCGAAGGCTGAAGCTGTTCATCCTTCAATTTCTTCACGTTTTCTCTCTCCTCGTTCTTTTCTTTCGAACCATCGATAGTCTTCCCTCGTCTCGTGCCCTTGAGCGAATGATTTTATCTTGTTAGCAGTTACTAGTTATGTATGATTGTATCACAAATGAAATAGTACTGCTTGACCCCATTCTGTTCTGCCCATAATAGTACTGCTTGACTCACCCCATTCTGTCTGCCAATGTGCGATGCGATCTACAAATACTCGAACCCAGCGCGCTCAGCGGTCTGAACATAGTTTGTGGACTAGTGAACAAGCGAGATGCAGATGCAGTCTAGAATGTCTCCAGGTCTGTCGTGGTCGCACACGTGATCAAGAATCACGCCGGTCGAAACTTGGTTCCGAAGCGAAATTCATTGGCTGGGCTGTGAGCTTGACCACCACCTTTGTTCGCGATATTCATAGGCCAAAGGCCATATTTGCTGGGACAGCACAGGATGGAGGGTAGACCAAATCCTCAGCACAGGAGGAGTTGGGATTCCTTCACCGAACTTGATCACACAGGGAACACCCTCCCCATCGTAAGCACCAGTTTTGTGTTGATTTTTTTGCACGAGCGCTATGAAAGACGCCGGCACGACGTTCTTGCTTTCTGTTTCTGTTCTGAAAGGACAAGAAGTATCTCATTTCCGGTGCTTTTGCGCTTTTCCCTACCTCTGTTCAAGAGAGAGATTTCATTATGCCCTAATCAATTTGCGGTTCACGGGGAACAGTACGATCCTTCCCAAGGCGTAGATTCTATCCTCCAAGTTCTACAGCTCCAGAATCTTAACATCGGAGCGCCAGGACGAGGACCCAACCCGTCCCAATACCCGCCGAGTCCACGGTCCAATAACGATCCTTTGACACCCGGCACACCAGTGACTCTCAGTCGACCGCCTTCTTACTTACATGATAGTTCCCTTCCCCCAATCATTGGAGACCTCCCTCCTGTGCCTCAGGTACCTCAGCAATACCAATATGCAAATATTCAATCACAATGGGCAAACCAACCTGGGCAGGCTCCTCCACCAACCACCCTTGCTCAGCAGACGAGGTATCAGCAACACCCGCAACACTACCAAGGTGGTCCATCTTCCCAAATCCCGGCTCAGCCTCAATCGCCTTCTTCCCTCCCTCTTCAGTCGATATCGCAGATGACGCATTCTCAGCCTCCTTCCGGACAACCTCAGTTCCAGGTACAACCGCAACCCCACAGGATGGTAATGCAGCATCAACCCTATGGCCAGACACCAGGCGGTAGCCAGGCGATGAGCTTTTACAATTCTGCTGTGGGAGGGACTAGGAAGTATGGCCGAGCGCTACCTCCTGAGCCGATGGGAGGGAGTGGGGCGGAAGTAACGGGGCAGACGTCGAGGAGAGAATTGCAATCTTCTAACTCCTCAACTGCAACATCGTATGGAGTCGTCAATCACAACTACTCAATCGTACCTGAACCTCAACCACACGAGCGAGAAAGAACATATTCATCTTCCTACGCACCTCAACTTCCAAACTACGAGCCTCAATTCGCTGGGAATCCAGTGCCATATAGATCTTCATCCAGGAATGGGCAAATCAGCTATCCTTCTCAAGCCCAGCAATCTCTTCCTCCCCGATCCTTCGCCGCTCAGCAGTATGGTCAGCAACCACAGTCGTATGCTCCGATGCAACATGCATACACCACACAACCTCCTCCTGTGCCCTCAGTCCCGCAACAATACCTGCAGGAGCAGCCACAGCAACAGCAAGTACGATCTGCTCATGTGGCAGAACCTCAGCTACAGCAGTCATACGCTTCACCTCCTGGTACGATGCAACCAACCATTCAAGCACAGGGGTATTCAACCTTGCAATCATCCACTGTTCCTCCCACTCCACCGAAGGATCTTCACTTGTATAATCCCCAAGCTCAACTGCCCAGAAACCCATCCCTTATCACCGCTCAACCTTCCGCCTCAGATCAGCCGCTCGCAATCCAGACTCAACCGGATCCTGAACCAATCCTCCAGCCCAATGGGACAGTCTCTTCGCCCTACGATACCTGGCCGCCCCCTTCTGTTGAGGTTCTTCCTCCTTCGCCAGAGACACAACGTGCACCACCTCGACCACAAGAAGCACTTCTCCAACAGAATGTTCAGGTTCAACAACAACCGCCTTTGGTTCAGCCTGGTTTCGTGCAACCCCACATGCACGAGGAACATAGTGCCCCGGTAAGAAAGGGGGTTCTCTCACCCGTCTCGGAAGAGCAGGAAGATATCAGGGACAACCTCATTCCAGAGATGGGAAGGAACGATTATGCACAGACCAACACGATCCAGAGCCCGAGTACGAATACGAATGCGGATACGTTCGTAGGAACATATCAGATTGATGAGGAGGGAGACACCTATTCGGAGTACCAGCGGCCGGAACCTGGCGAGAGGGTGTATGCACCCCAATATGCACCCACAGAGGTCGATATTGAGGAGGAGGAGGAGGAGGAAATTGGTGTGTAGAACTCAGTGATTTGGATGCAACACTGATTGTTCCGATTAGATTCGGACTATGAGGATCGAATACAGAAAGCTCGAAGCAGGAAGAAGCTTCAGGCCGTCTTGGGAGAGACCTTTGGTCCAGCAGCGGAAACGCCACCTCGTGCCGCTTCCACCGTCTTCTCCAGCGGCGCGTCACGCAAGTCGACACCCTCCGTCCACTCGAACAAGACCGTCCATTCGACAAATAACGCTCGCTCTGTTCCTTCCCGTTCACCTCGGGACTCCAGCTTCGGTGAGCAGTCCACAACTTCCCTCCCTCTCCCACCTCCGCTCCCACTTCCCGCGCCAACTCCCAGGATTGCACTGTCGGCGGATGATAGAAATAAGATGATGAGGAGAAGCAAGAAGATGCAAGCCATGCTAGGAGAGAGCACATCTAACTTATCAGGCGATTCCTCCTCTCCATCGATCGGCAGCCCCATGCCAATGCCTCCTCCCACTGCCAGGTCGGATATGACGAATATGTCAGGAGGGAGTGAAGCCGTATCTCAAGAGACGCATTATTCCAGTGCAGGTCAGTCTCTTTCTGCAGATTTAGCCCCTAGCTTTAAGTTCACGATTTTGATAGCATCGTCACTTAACATGAAACGTTTCCGACGTCAATCCTCTTCCTCTTCCATCGACCGCCCCCACCGCTCTTCATCGATCGCAGATCACAATCCACCGCCACTTCCGACCCAAAGCGTCGCTTCCTCTTCTTCCCCCCTCTCTCCCGTTCGAGAATATTCAGGTGGAAGGGTTCTTACTCAGGCTCTTAACAAACTCTCCAGGCTCAAGCCAAAATCTCAAGCGAGCATTTCAAGGTCCCAATCTAGTGCCTTCAGGTCCCAACCGCCGCCTAGGTCTAGCTCTGTCGCCCCTGGAGAGAACAAGAGAACGTGGAATTCAATGCCGAACGCTTCCAGGGAATATGTTGGAAGCTTGTACACCGTACGTCCTTTCTTTTATTATCGGATGCCGTTCTGACAGGTTCTACAGAATTCTGCTGCTGCAAAGTCTGCAACATCACTGATCTCCACAGGAACCATGGCAGTTGGCACTTCCTGATGTGGACATTCATTTATGCGCCGTCTTTACTTCCATTTTGCTTTGACCTGGATATTTTTGAAGTGTAATTTGTTTAAATCATAGGACTCTTCAGTGCAGGATACTCAGTTCTACGAATAGACTTGTGCACACATTTGCATACTTTACCCGCAATCTAGTATATCTCCAGATAGACAGAAAACAGAAAACAAATGCAGGCCAGAATGACTCGAAGATGAGGCTGTCATATTTTTCTCTGAATAAGGTTTGATCCTCAACTCGATCTTCATCCAGACAACGAAATGGTGAGTCTGAATTAGATGGATCGTGGCCCTTACATCTTCTCTAATGCTTTCTGTTGTTTCTGTGTAGGCGAAAGCAAAGGCAGCTGCTCCGACGAGCTCTTCTGGTGGGAAGGGGGCGAAGAAGAAGAAATGGTCCAAGGGAAAGGTCAAGGACAAGGCTAACCACATGGTTATTCTCGACAAGCCGACCTATGACAAGATTATGAAAGAAGTCCCGACTTACAAAATGATCTCTCAAGCTGTTCTTATCGATCGAATGAAGGTCAATGGTTCCGTGGCCAGGCAGGCGATCCGGCATTTGGAGGAACAGGTACGCTCTTATAACTCTTGTGATAGAGGGGAGGCGTGTTAATCCATTGTAATAGGGCCTAATTAGTCGTATAATTCACCACCACGGCCAACTTGTCTACAGTATGTGCAAACATCCCATTTTCCTCTTGCACCGTCTTCGAGACTTAGTTTGTGCGCTGGCATCCAGCACGATCGACGGCAGGTGGCGAGTAGGTGGATGGATGCAGAGGATGAGGAGGAGTGTGACGCTTGTTTCATCAAGGCTTATGGCTCACAATGCATTTCGTTATGTCTTCCAAGCAAAATTTGTGGTCAGGCTTCCCAGAAGACCTTTCGTTCCGGGTGAAGCACTTCCTAGCGGGAAGAGTCTGAGTCCAAGGACCTCCGGGGGAGAGATGAAAGTCACAAGTCATCCAAACTGTGAAGGTGCGCGAGTCCAAGTTCAGAAGGTTGTCATCAGAAGCCGGAACACGTGAATGGCTTCAGAAACAAATTCAAAAGTTGCAAGGGAAACGTCAACAAAAGGTGACACCCTGCAGCAGTTGTTCCTTTCATAAAACCAAAAGATGAAAGCTGTTTTACCACTCAATCGCGTTTGCCACACCAGGTGCTTCTCTACGTCGCATGTTGTCAGTGCCATCAAGACGGTCGGTGTGGTTGGGGCAGGGCAGATGGGTCTTGGAATCGCTTACATCACTACAATGGTACGTTTACGCTTTGCATCGACTCGTACACTTATTGGATAGCGCAGAACGCGAAACTTGACGTGAAAGTTTACGATTCAAATCCTGCCTCCCTTAAGAAGTCGCTTGCCTTTATGGGTTCGGTTTTGTCCAACATTCCTTTCTATGGATTCTGCTCATTAAGAATAGACAAGTTACTGGAAAAGGATGTAAAGAAGTCAAAATATACTGCTAGCGACGCAGAAGCTGGAAAAGAGCGGGTTGCCGTCGTGTCGTCAATGGAGGAGCTCCACGATGCAGACATTATCATTGAGGTCTGTTGCTTTGCCTTGCCGTTATTCCTATCCCTGATGAATGATTAGGCAGTTCCTGAAATCCTCTCTCTTAAAGAAGCAATCTTCCGCGACCTAGCCAAGCATGCACGGAAAGATACTATCCTTGCAACAAACACGTCTTCCATTTCCATTTCCAAAATTGCTGCTGCTGCAGGGCCACAGCTAGAATCCTCCTCTCGCGTATTGTAGGTGCCACCACTTCCCTCGATTTCTGACAGGCCCTTTCTGATGCTGTGCGCAGAGGTGTACACTGTGCGCCATCTTTTTCTTCTCAGCCATCGACGAGCGTCATCCCAACGAACTTCGATGAGCAGTCATGAACCCCGTCCCTCAAATGCCTCTTGTCGAACTGATTCCTGCACTTCAAACCTCAGCATCTGTACTGGAGAGCTCCAAAGCCTTTGCAGAATCTCTGGGGAAACAAACAACAATCTCGAAAGATGTCCCTGGTTTCATCGCTAACAGGATCCTTATGCCCTTTATTAATGAGGCCATTATAACTCTCGAAACTGTGAGCCGAAAATTATTTCATACAGAAAAGTTGGCTAAAACACCATCAAGGGTGTTGCCACGAAGGAAGATATCGATAAAACGCTCATTTTGGGAATGGCGCACAAGATGGGGCCACTGGTCAGCTTTCTCCCATCAACTGTTTTTGCAATCTTCTTTAATCGCTCCTCTTTAGACGCTGGCGGATTTGTGAGTTCATCGACAACCTTACCATCTGATTTCTGATTAACTGGACGAAATGGTCAGCATTGGTCTTGACACATGCCTTAACATTATGTGGACACTTTATGTCAGTCTCCTCACCCTCATCTGTCAAACCTACTAACCTATAAGCAGAACGAAACGGCGGATAGTAAATATCGACCTTCAGTTCTTCTGCAGCGTATGGTTGACGCTAATTGGTTGGGTACGATGCTTCTTGCCTTTTGATATTAACAACTTACATCTACCTGCATTCAGGAAAGAAAAATGGTAAAGGGTTCTACGATTATGAGTAATTATTTTGCCTGGGTAATGAACGACTGTATGCTCCGCAAGAGCATATCTTCACACATTGTCACAACTAAAGACCCGAACAGAGTGAAACTTTTGATAAAGAGCGAGCTGGTGAGGAACATATCCCATGATTAATATCGCTGTGGAAAAGTGAGAAGTGGCTTGCCGAATGCGGAAGAAAGAAGACTTGCCTGCGGACCATTGAGGCGCTCCCATGCTTTCTCTTCCTCCTCCACTTCGCGCAGTTCTTGGCTTACTGCACGCTTCTCTTCAGCTCATGATTCTGGAAAGGAGAGAAGAAGAAAACCGACATTCGCATGGAGTGCACCAACATGCTGAACAGAAATCTTCACAGCAGCTTCCTCGAATGTGATATCGAGTTCTGATTTCGGATCTGTTAACGCATTGCAGACACGGCCCAGCAAAAAAGAAGCAGCTGAGACAGAAGTGAACTGGTTCGAGCTTTCAGCTTTATCCCAGACTTGAATGCAAAATGACATATGACATACTCCACGCCCATGAGCCACACGTTTCTCCTCCTCGAGGATCCGGGCGACCGTGTATGTTCAGATGTCGAGTTTTCGATTTGAGCTTACTGAAAACGAGGCAAGGGCACCAAAAACTGTAACTATAGTCGTACTTGAACCCGCCATCTTAAGCAAGACCAAACGTGAAACTGACGAACCAACAAAGTCCATTACGGCTGCCGAACGAAAACAAGCCATAATTCCAGTCACGCTCTCCATGTCTGTCCTTGTCTCTGCCCTGACTATTCAGAATATCGATACTTCGACCAACTCCTTCAGTCTTCACATTCATCTCCATCATAGTGTGTGGTCGTGGTTCCTCGCCGACAAGTGCACGCGACTGGACGTGTTGCTCGGGAATGTGATGGTGAGTGTGTGGTGCGGACGTAGCGTTGTCGAGACGGCTTTGAGGAGAACCTGCGAAGCTGGAAGAGTGTGTAAAGCTAAGAGGTCCGGTGTCCTGGTGAGAGGCGTGCGGAGTGTTGCTCCCATTAGAAGGACGATATGAGTTCTCTTGGGTGACACCAGCACTCAAGATGGACGCTTGTGAACCGTCCGGTTGAGAGGAGGAACCTTGAACCGCATCATTATAAGCTGGAGGTGCTTGAAGAGATGGCGTGAAGTCGTCGCGACGTTCAACGGCCGCGTTGTATCTTTGCACCTTTGCATTAGACACAACCATGGACGTTACGCTCTCAGGCTCAGTCTGAAGGAAGAAATTAGCCATATATACATATATTAGGATAAGCAAGAACTTGCTGGGGACAATGGATTGGTGTCGACGCCAGCAGCAACATTTTCAGCAATCATTTTGAGTCAAGGTGTGGGAAAAGGAAGAAAAGTTGGACGAGTTGTCCTTTTACGCTCGGGCTTGGTGGCGGGCTCATGAAGCAACAGAATAAACTGTGTATTGTAATTAGCAAGTAAAACTAGTGCGCTACTTCGCGGTTCTCGCAATGGGGCAATGTATATTAGACCAACGGCACCCAGAGTGCATCCCTGTTTGGTCCTGTATCCCCTTTATGACCGCAACGCACCCGACGGAACAAGTAGTCTTTGTCAAGAAGGCCGACAACCTTCCCTAACTAAGCAAAGGGAGCAGGCGAGCAGGGCTCGCTCTATCCTGCATTTAGGGTTAGGGTTGTGTTCCTGCTCCACGAGCGAATTTGACCGCCATCGCGCTGTGCTGTGGAGCAGGAACTGCACTGGTGAGTGACAGAGGTTTTGGTTTCCTATCAACTTATGACATGATAATGTTCTAATTTTTCTTCTACCCATCTTGCTTTCTAATGTTAGGAAATAAAGAACTTAATATATGATAGGGCCACTGCATGATGTGATGTTTACAATTTCCTAATCAACAAGGGAACTGGAAACACCAGTCCCTACTGTAATATTTTAACTTGGTACCTGAGATGCAGGCTACATTATTTTTACTTTGTACCTGATTAAGTAAACCAAAGGAAATGCTCCTGTAAAAGGTTATTTTGGTATAATCCACATCATCAGTTTATAAAACGTATGCAAACATTCTACTCTTCTATCTCTTCTATGGTGAATTAATAACACAACGATATGAGGCTCTAGCTACATCTAATAATAGTTATATGATATTTTACTTGTTTCACTCTTGTTATAACTCTTACCAGAAAATTATCCGGTTATTATACTTATCAGATGGCACTACTCTGATAATTATAATATTGAACCTTCTTTCGGATTGGTTCTCTTAATGAATGATTGTCTAAAAATGTGTCACTGTTGCTTTTCTTCTTGAACTAGTAAATTAGTATGTTCATCTTCTCATGAATAAGGTATAGCAAATGACAATACCTCTTTGCTTCTGTGTGATTGCAATGGTGGTGCTGTAGAATTGACTATCAAACCATATCAAGGTTAAACCATAACTTTACAGATCTACCCTTATCTAAAAAGAGAAGAAGTAGATAGTGTTACAGTATTACAATTAATGGTGACAGTATTGATTATAAATATATTATTATGACAAATTGTGGCTCCAATTGATTTCAATTTTTTAAGATTAGGTTCTCTAATAAGCTCAGTGTCAATGTTATGAACTATACTCAATTTACACAGCAAACCTGCATTTCCCTGCTGATTTTGTGATGCTATCAATATTTAGTTCTATGGGCAATCATGGAGCATATATCGGAATTCAGTAACTTTCAGACCGCTCTTCCATTTCCCACGGTACAGAAATGGACATCCGGCAACATACCCCCTTTTACCCCTGAAAAATCACCACAACCACCTATTCATGAATTTATTCCCTCTGCTCTTGGCACCACAATACTCAAATACTCAGCAGAGAGTAAAGTAGCTGGTAGCACAGTTTCAGAGAAAGAAAGTTTGGTATGCTTTTACACTCAAGTCATGCTGGCAGCTTATGTTTTGTTAGCATGACTCTTCTAACGGCGGCCAGACCACCAATACTTTCAAGATGATGCGACCGAGGATGAAGAGGAGGATGCAGATGAATCAGATGATGAGCTTCCCAAGCTCTTTTCACAAAATCCACCAGTACCCTCTCCACTACCCTCCCGAATCCGTCCAGATTTTGTTGTTGATATGCCAATCACTCCATCAAAATCCAAAAGGCAACATCGCCATATCATCTCCACAGAGGCAGTCTTGGAGACTCCTGACTCCAATGGTTCAACTTCTGCCAGAGATGATGGTCTACAACATCACAATCTCAACAATGAGGACACCCTGACACTTTACTTCTCAACTCATTTAAGCGACCAAGATCAGCTCAGCGAAACAAGAATTCCAACTTTTGGCAACCTCTCAATACTCCAAATCCTCTCAAAGGATCTTACCGCACAACTGATCCACAAATACGAGCTACGCAAGTCGAAGTTCAACAAAAGCTTGTGCGCCATGGTGCATGGGTGGCAGCAATGAAAGGTGCACAGCGAGAGGGGTGGAAAGTAATGCCATTTGACGATATCCTGCATACATCTCACAATTAGTGGACCTTGTGTTGGTACATTTCCTGAGCAGTTCAATCCGTTTATGTTTTGTTCCCTTTACATCCTTTCAATCAATGCACTGCACAAACTATGAATACAGAGGACATATCCCACACAATCAATATACTCCCTATCTTTCTTGAACAGTTTGAAACCCAGGCACATTCATTGGAGTACCAAATGTCCCCACTAGTCCCATGTTCTGTAAATCATCAAACCCAACACCAGTCCACCCGGCTCCTTCTTGTCCATTTCTTCTTGCATTAGCGAGACGGTCACCGAGATTAAGACCAGGTAGTGTATCTGCTGATTTCAAAGGACAAACATCAGCCACTTCAGTGGAAGTCCGGATCCCAGCCACCGAGCGCAAAATAGGCGAGGGATCTTGGAGAAGGCTACGAAAGGTTTTTGCAGTTTGTGCTGTCAGTGTCTGAAATGAGCACGATTCCAGCGCAGCTAACAGAAAACGTACCGCAAACGGGTAGATTGTGTCCCATTCGACTCAGTGTCGCGATTAGAACTTGCACTTCCGTTTCAGAGTTCGCTGCGTTGAGGAGGTCGTTTAAGTGGCGCTTAACGGCGACATCTCGAACCAACATGCCTGTGTTTCGCTTGAGTTAGGTCTCCTCAGAGATGAAAGTGAAGATTCGACGGACGTCCAGCAGTTGTGATGGCGAATATGAGGAAGGGATTGGCGAATGTGCTCTCCATCGAGTTGTCATGAATAAGAAACAATGTCGACAGAATTGCTCTCGCGCAAGTCATGCATCTGGGTGCACATACTTAATACATGTTGAAAACTCGACGCGTCATCATACCGGTTCATTGAAGTGTCCTCTGGGTTGAGTGATCCATATGGACTATGAAGCAAAATTGTGCAGCAGTGGGAAAGCGCATCTGTATGAAGAACATTGAGGGACACTGCCGCGAAGTAGCTAGAAGGAATGCGCACGAGCAAGGTACAGTCCAATGTTATCTACTCCGACCTTGTCAGGGATTGACAAAGTCTTCGGGAAAGAAAGTCGAAAATTGACAACTTCGCGGTCGAGTTGTTTAAACCCTTCGCTGCTTCGCACTTCGATTCCGTGACAGAGTTCTTCTCGCCATGGAGCATCTAGACAACAACTCAATCTCACTGACTAACAGTATGAGAATGCGTACGCTGCATAAAAGAAACGACGCCTGAATCATTCATGATTATTCGACAGATTTCGTAACTGAATACGCACGACTAAGTAGAATGCACGCCTTCATTTGGAGTTGGAAAGGTTGAACAAGCTCCTCTGGATGATGGGAGAGAAAGTCAGGATGATGCATATCCAAGGCCCGCCTTATTCCTTCGTAATCAAGAGCATTGGCTGCCGGAGGTAAAGGAAGAAAGCTAGAAATGTCGGAGAGCTGAATCTGGAACGCCCATCCGGTCGAGGCTCCTGCGAAGCGATCTGTGAGGAAGGCAAGCCAGAAGGTCATTGCGCTGTTTACCACTCAGAAAAGCTTTAACGTCAGGGAACCCACGCGCACCGCTCGTAGTTTTCTTCATCACGTTGAGCAGGTGGTAGCAGACCCGTACGACCTGGTCCAAGCATGTTGATTCGATCCATCGCGTCAGGAGATCGACGATCTCGAATATGGTTAAGACCCAAGGCGACACTTTATGTACCTATTAGGGCCACAGTCAAAGGAAAGAAGGCCACTCAACCATAGACGAAGGGCCGCGCCAGCAAAGGTCCAAGCTTCAAGCTGGCGATTCTATTATGATTGTGAGATAAGGGAATTAGAGGAACAAAAAAGTACTTGGCTGTAAGCGTAATATGTGATCAGGACCAAACTCCTCGTCACCTCAAAGATTTTGAGCTTCCCATCGCCCCCTTCTCCCTCATGGATGCAAAGACCCATAAAGCTACACCGCTTCGCTTCTGTGTAATGATACTCTCCCGGGCTCTCCGCTTTCCCCCAATATTTTCGCGATCTATCAACGGTTCCATCTTCTTTTTTGGGGTAGAAGATGTCGTCGCTAATCTTGCCTCCAGGTGTAGCCCCATTGATCATTCCGACGCGGAGGTATCCCATAGCACAGATCGCATGGATGAGAGCTTCGTGAGGGAAGTCTTCGCTCGAAGGAGGGAGAGTGAGTTTGAAGAGGAATCGAGCGCCGGAAATAAGCTCGCTGGTGAGGGTTGGGAACTGGGAGAAGAACAGTCGGGCGAGACTTTGAACAACAGTGATATGAGGAAGTGACTGAGGATATCCTGGATACAGCAGAGAGTACAGCTGGTTTCCGGTGTCTGGTTCTCGGCATGACCTTGGTGAGGGAATTGGCAACGTTCCTGGATCGTCAACACCAGTCGACATAGAATTCGAGGATGCAGCTGCTACCCTTCTAGCGAAAGTAGTACCAGGATAGGGACTGGCATGGTTCGGGTCTAGCTGGAATGGATCTTCCTCTGTGACCCTCCTCTTACCACCGGGAGGTCCTTCGTAAGGAGCCCAAACTCCAGCATTCCCCTCAATTGCACGCTCGAGAGACTTGATTTTCTCCTTCAACTCATTGATCTCCTTGTCCTTCTCTTCTACGGCTTCTAAGGGGACTCGCTTTCGCTTTGAAGGAATATATGGAAGTGAGGGATCTTGAGAAATCTGTTCAGCAGTCGGATTTGGTCCATAGATGCAACGCGGGAGCTCGAGCTCTGTCGTTTTCCCGCCCCGTACTTTCTTGCGTCGTGGATTCGCGCACTGACCGCTGTTATGCCTCCATGAGCAGGCAAGTTGAATTGGGAGATTGGAAGGACCTCACCAAATTGGTTTGCCAGCATCGCACCTTGAACGAGCTCAGCTACTTAGGTGATACAATAAGGAAGATCGGAAGATACACACCTAATCTTTCTCGCTCGGCAGCTGCACGCAGACCCCATAAACATAATGAAAAGCGAGAAAGAGGAAGGCTCACGGTAGACAAGCTTGATTTCTATGCAAACTTGGAGCCTGCAGATGTAATGCTCTTTCTCCGTCATCCCCATCCTCTCTTCCCTCAGCAGCAATAGCAGGATCGATCGCAGCGTATTCTGTGGAGTCCTCCCTATCCATTACTCTGGTATTCTCGTTGTTGACGGGCGCGGAATATGCAAGGGGGCCGCAATATCTCTGGGGATTTGACCTAACCGCTAAGTTGGAAATGCGTTTTTGATGGGCCCTTTGGTCTGGAAGGAGCAGTGGGACAGAGCAGCAAGGAGAAGCACTTTTTGTTGTGCCTCGAGGCTGACCCAAGCTACAATGTAAGGTTGGTAAGGGGACGGCCCCGAAGTAGTCACGCGAGTGTAGAGGAGTAATCGCTGTTCATCGTTCAGCATTCGACAATTAGGGCATGATGCATTGTTTCATAGGTATTTTTCCAATGACCGAAGGCTACATGATTATATGTGTTACTCTAATTAGATCGAAGAACACAAATGCGAAGGAAAGAAAAACTGAGAAACGTCGATGATAGAAGGAGCACATTACTGGATGAGGTGGAAGAGGTGGACTTCGTTCGTAAACTGTGTACCAATCCAAAATGACTTGAAATGAAATGAAATAAAGATTACAACTGGGCATATGATATGATGATGAAGAGAGATGCAAGACCATGGAGTAGACATAGAATGAGAAGAAAACTCCAAGCGATGATTGCGTCTGGGTCTAGGCGTACAATTGTTGCTGGATCTTTTGTACTGCTTCGAAGAAGGAAATGAGAAAGAGGAGGAAATCCTCAACCTGAAATTAAAGGGCAACAAACGGTTTCACACCTACTCGCACATATTTTCCACACTACTATGAAAAATACACTTCATCCTGCCCTCGAGTTCTTCCTGAGCATTTGTAGCAGCCCCCTTTTCTTCTGGGACCACTCTTCATCAATCAGGACAGGTGCGCTTTCTCGACGGCTCGCACGCTCGTCTTCCGCTTCCGTAACGAGAGACTTGTCATTGAGGACCTCATGGAATGCCTCCGGGTACGCTGGGCCTTGGACTTGGGCATCACGAGCGACTTTGGATGGGTTCCGGTCAGAGGCGAGGATGGCGAGGCGTTCGGAAGAAATGGAACGCCGAGGAGGAGATGAATGGGAAGGCTGGAGATTTGTGACGGTGTATGACCGTCTCGTGCGCTTAGAAATAGAAGTGGAGGAGGGAGACGTGCCCAATGACGACGGTATTAGATATGTCAAGGCCTTGGGAGACCCGGGAGGAGTGACAGTGTCTGTGTCTGGGCTCATACCCATTCGATAGGCAAAGTTGGAGCCGGAAGAAGAGACGTCTGTCGCAATTCGTGGGCGTTGGGATTGAGGAGAACCGGAGGTACGATGGGGGGAACGGCGCGGTAGGACAACAGTGATGGGTTGAAGCAGATTGTACGAGATGGCCATGGCAGCTGCACGATCGTGAACCTCGAAGCAAGTCTTGATGAACTGGGACGATTTCAGCGAGCGTTCTCTGGCCCCGGAAGTGGGGGATTGGCGAGGGACGTTCCTGATCACGCAGCTGGCAAGGAGAGCAAAGTCTTTCGACAGGTCATTGAGGTGTGGAACTGTCGGTACACTGTCTTTTGCTAAACCACTGAGATCAGAACGAAACTGTCTTGCTGCCTTCCAGTCTTGCCGAGTCTTCGTCCCAGAATCTGTTTCTGTCGAGATGCCGGCGATGAAATCGATGAATGCGGATTGATTTTCAGCCAAGAAGTCCGACATGTTTTTCATTCCAGGTTCCTGGAATGAGGTTGACATGTTCGCTAGACCCTGTAGTGTCTTGCCAATGAGTGTGAGTGTTCGGCGACAGCCTTCTCCGGGCTGTCTGGGTACAACTCCCCAGAGCTTGGGATAGAGGATGGCAGGTACGAAGAAGCGGAGGAACACGAATGCGGATATTGAAGTGAAGCGCATGGCATCTTGGTCTTTCTTGAAATGGTCACGAACGAGTTGTTGAATGTGATAAAACACGGATCGCAGCTCTCTGTCTTCCGCCTCAGTATACTCACCAGAGCCTGAAGAAGGAAGGGCGACGTACGCAGGGCAAGCGGATCTCGAATCGTATATACTCCTCCAGCAAGCTTCGCTCCACTTTTTGAGCTCCTTAACATTCTCCTTCACCTCCTTCTCATTCTTGCACTTGGACGGATCGATCTCAAGGACGACCTTCTCTGCACATATTTTGCGCACCACTCCGCCGACAGCTTTGTCCACGTAGTCCATTCCTCGCCATCTCATGAAAGCTTCCACGAGTTTGGTGAAGAGCGTATTTCCCCTGAAGAGCGTCGTCGGGTTCGCTGAGAAAGTGGAGATTTCGACGCGTGCCATTTGCACGATACGCTGCACGGCTTGATCGGACGCGTCGAAGATGCGTAGCATGATTCCGGCGTATTGACCGACCTCTAAGATTTCGGAAGCAACCTCTCTCGCCACTTGGAGCTCCTCATCCTCCAATAACAACTATCCAATCATGGATTGTCAGGATATTGTCTGGGAGAATCTAAGAATAAGAAAGACGCACATCGGCCAGTTCCCCATATTCTCCCTTCACGAGTACCGGTTGTTCGACAGTCTTCACACCGAGATTGAGCTCTCCGATCAGCTCTCGTCCTCCACCGCCAACGATACCATACCACTCCTCCGTCTTCTGACCATTGGGAAAGATGGAGAGGTCGAGGGCCACGTTACCAAGATGCGTTGTCTTCCCGCCACGTTGTTGGTAGACCTCAACGATGATTGGTTTGGAATAGGGACCGAGGTTGCTTTATCAGCCATCATCAGATTTCGTTTGCAAAACGCCTAGATGGAGTAGCAAATGACGCACCTGAACACGAAGTGTGCATTCCACGCCGCTCCACTTCCTTTTGCGGGTAAGGTCCTTGCTGCAACTTCACCATCGACGAGGATCTGGGTGAAAAAGCTAGGTTGGCTTTGAAAGAGGCCATCCGATTCTTTCTCCTCCTTCCTCTTCGTGCTCTGAGGAATAAAAGACAGACCGTCCTCCTTCAAGCTCACGCTCACAGAAGAAGGAGAAGCGGGGCTTGTCGGACGGGCAAAATAGAGGCGGCTCGAGCCCAATATGCCTTCAAGGACGGTGTTGGAATCGTTCGTTGAGTACTTGAGACCTAAAGAACGACCTTCGTTGATTGAGAGTTCCACGCTCCTCCACATCCGACATTGCTGCTTCGTATCCCGGGAGAGCTTGGTCTTCAGACCCTCCCACTTGGTTGGTGGATCGTAGACGAACATCCCCTCTCTATGGGGCAAATAAGGGTAAATTTCTGGTTTGGAGTGGGCACTAAAGATGGCGAAGGCACGTTCATACGCCTGTCGATTGGGAAGGAGAAAAAAGAGGGACTCTTCGGCATCCGGGAGGAAGGACAGGGATATGGGGTCGCGATCCTGTGTGGAGAGTGAGGAAGACATGGGTGGGGCGGAGGTGGTAGAGGCGGCGTAGGTGGACAAAACCTCCTGGGTGGTAGGATGGTTGGAGGAAGTGGAGGGACGGGAAGAGAGACCTGCGCGGTGGAGGGAGACGACATGTGGTTTCTGGAAGAGCGAGACATCGACCTGACGAATGTCGGTGCGGGAATAAGTCGTAAGATGTAGCCTATATTTGAGGATATTGGCCTTCAAATATCATCCATGTTACTATCTGTCTTCCCTCAGCGAAAGAGGAGACAGCGTACCTCGGAGTAAATCAGCATGGTACCATTCTCCCTAACAGTTACCACGACCGGGGTCCAAACACCCTCTCCTCTGGTCCCAGTACAACCGCTCTGCGACGGTCCTAAAAAGTTGGCACCAGGGCCATACATGTTTGATTTAGAGGTCTTTTCCCTCAACATCCTCTCCCCCCCGGAAACACTTCCTGTCCCATTCCCGGCCATAAGCTCTGCCCCAGATAGCAGTTGGGAACTTTCCCGCTTTCCGATCTTTCTCCTGACCGCTGCCGGAACGTCCTTGATCAAGTTCTTGTTCCCTCCTCCTCCTCCACCGGCCGAACCAGATGCAAAAGGCTCTCTCTCCCAAAGCCACATGTTCTCGCTCCACTCTGTCACACGCTCCTCGTCCCCATCCTCCTCTCGCACCTGTGACCGATCCCTTTCCCTCTCCTTCCCTTTCCCATTACTTCTCCTCCTCTCCCTCTTTCCGATCCCATCCACCACTTCTTCCTCCGAATCCACCAGAACCTTCGTCGACGGAGGACCGTAAGTCCTTTGCACTCTCGGTGCTCTCGCCACCCGCTTGGAGGCCGACGCTGAAGCGGACGTAGATTCGTGGGTGGAGGAGGAGATGGAGGAAGTGGAGGGAATGGAGGATGTGGATTTGTTGCGGGTCAGCCCGCTTTTGGACATGACCGAATACCTTGGAGGGGGGAGGACGTATTTCGGGGGTTGGGCTGAGGGAGAATTGGACAGTTTCTCGATGATTGAGTCGAGGGAATCGCGCGAGGACGATCTGCGTGCCATCGTGTCAGTCTAGGCTTTGATTTGTTGATGAAGGATGGATGGCGGCCAGGTGGATGCAAAGCGGAGGAAGTTGGCAATAGAGGATGGGGAATGATAAAGAGCGGAAATGAATAGACACCGTCATTCAATCTCACTCCAAAGCTCTGAGATCGCCTCAATGGCGACTGAAATGGATCGATCCAGATCCCCATTGGCTCTCCGCTTTTATCTCTCAGCCCTGAGCAACCTCCCGACGACGCTACACCGACGACCATGCGATGAGCCACTTACTCGACCTGTTAGCTCTTACACATACAACCGCCCAGTCCTGCTCAACCTCCAGCTTTCCCGCTGTGACGAGTAGAATGAGTAAGTAAGGCCAATTGATTTTTGCTGCACACTTGGATGTCGCTGTGGGACAAAGAAACGGAAGTAAATATTCGGCCGACGTTAACGCTGCTCTAACCACCAAATCTCAGCTCCATCTTGCAGTTGCTGTTCAACAACCCTCGCTTGCCGTTTTTGGGAGCAGATTTATGCGCAGATTCCTGATGGAAGGGTCTGTGTCTGAACGGATGTGCGCGATAGAAGTGTTCGACTATTCCAGAAGCAACCGCTAATCTGTGCGTGCTGAGCGTGCTCTGAGACGGAAGAAGAGTGCAACTTGGACAAGGGTATTGGATTACAGCGAAACATTCATCAAAAACAAGCGAGTACTTGTGTCTTCTGAGGAAGAACAAGGGCAAGAAATAAGGCATCAGCTTGCGATCGTTGCACAAACCTGATAGAGCAGCTCCTGCAATAGTAACACGCTTGTTGTGGTCAATACTGTCATGATACAACTTAGCATCATCCTGGGCAAGATTCAGCGATCGTTGTATAGTCCAACTGGGATTCTCAATCTTAAAGATGGAGAGGCTGAGTTGCTTCGTCATGCTCTGCACTGAAGCACCGACGTTGAGTTAAAGATATGCGTCGTGGACAAATTTGTTTGGTACAGCCTAGGCCGCCCGTACCTTGTTGAGCTTTCAAAGTTCCTGCTAGAGTGTAAACGTCTAATAGAGATTCATTATTTTTTGCGTGCTTCCAGCACTCCTAACAAAAAAAAATAGACCGGCATGGAGTAAGAAATCACAGAGCCAAAACTCAAGTTACAATTCCAGAATCTCTTCGCTTATCGTCACGACAGAAATGCTCAATCAAGCTCGTGCCTCTTCTCCGATGTCCAACCTCTGAGATCCGTCGCTCCAGCAGCAAGAATACCTGACACGGTGAACTTGCGCATTCGGGTTCGACACTGAAAGATGAAGATTGCGAGCGAGAGAAGGCTGAAGAGAATGGCTGTGATGATGAATTGAGGGTAGGATGTTTGGACCGCATATCTCTCGACGACCGGATATGCGCTCGTATTGGTTGAAGTTTTGAAGTAGGGTTGGTAGCTCTTCAATAAAGAAGTTGAAAACTGGTTTAGTGACTTTTCGATGTCACTCATAGGTCTCAGAACACTAGAATTCCCGCTAGGGGAGCGTCCCAGAGAGATGTGACCAGCAAGCGAGTCAGTCCAGATATCCTTGGGTGAGTACCTCGCTGTGATAGTCGGGTAAGGCAAATTCAAACCGACAATAGATAGAAGATAAGCCAATTGGGATGAAACAAGATTTCCAACAGGATTCGTGGTATCGTTCCGTAGATCAAAGGTGACGGATCCATTGTAGATTGTCGCGTATGAGCCATAAAGAATTTCGATCGTCGGCTCACAGTATAGGCCTACAAGTCTGGAAGACGAAGCCAGATAATCCGGGTTGCTTTCGCAGAACTGTTGCCAGTCGTCTTGGATGCTGCTTGACTGCACTCTCGATAGGTCTATCAGATTCTCTTCGTCACCCCCTCCGACTGCCCAGACAAAAGCTCCCAAAGGTGCTCCTCCAACACCGCCTCTCGTGATTGTGCCGGTATCAACCAACTTAATAAACCCAGCACCGCAAGGAGCTTCAGTTGTTCCATTCAGCCCTTTACTCGGGATCCGTATATTGGGTTCGATGGTGGAGATCGAAGTGCCAAGCACAGAGTTGTTGGAATTTCTATTTGACCAGTCGGTGTAGCTCTCAATCTGAGCCTCAACTATCTCGCACCGACTGGTCCATCGTCCAATATCAGTTCGAAATTTGACAGAAGCATCTCTACCCAAAGTGTTACCGACGAGCGTGTCTTGTGGTTGAAGAAGAAAGTAGCCCTCAGCAGCGTCTCGGTAAGGGTAACGTAGACCAACAGTCACAGATTTTACCTGCTCGAGATAAGCGAAACTGTTCAAGATCGATGCTGAAAATAGAAGGTCCTTCAGACCGTTTAACGTTGGATCCAGAGAATCCAGTGCGTCGCGGCGGAGAAGCAGTCTGTGCATTGATGGCTCACTGCCAGGATTGACGTGCCCACCAAGGCCAAGACCGTCCAGAATACCGTCCAAGTCTTGACCATCGGGCCAATTAAAGCCGTCTAATCCATCGCCTTCATCAATGCCAGGGGAGTCTGAATCAATCCAGAGAGAATCTTGTGGGAGAGAAACAATAGATGTCTGATACGGTTGATTTAGAGCGACATGTGTAAGCTGAAGCTGGATGACTCCTTGAGAAATGATAGATGCAATAGAGACAATGAGAAACGAGATGAAGGCAATGCGGAAATATCCTGAAATATGCTCGTAAGGCCTGTGCAACCATGTAAGTTGAAGTAGTTTGAAGAAGGATGTTATGTTCGTCGAGGCATTCTCAAGAGTATGCTGCACAGATGGATCCAAAGGATCAGATACTCGACTGCAGATACGACTCCACTCCTTCCATTCATATCAGCCCAGTTTGACTCGATAAATAAACGACAGACCTCCGATCTAACTTCTCGAATTACGCTACGCACCCCTCCAAGCGCCAGTGTTCGGATAATACCAACGAAGAGAGTGAATAATGTGGATGCCAGTACGAACTTTCCTGTATCTGTCCCAATGTTGAGGATCAAAGTTTGATTATGAGCGTATCCAGCGAAGGCGCAAAAGGCAGTGCCGAGAATAGGAGTGAGGAGCCCTGCATAGCTAACAGCTTGTCTCTTCACTTCCTCTCTCTTCAAATTCCTAAGAGGCGACTGAAGTCCCACTTCCACTTCTACTGTCTCTGACTCGGTGAAATATAGGTTGGCTGTTCTCAACTTCTTCTCCACCATTTCCTCACCAGCCACCAGCTTCTCGCTCCCAAAAGGGACTTGAGTCGCAACCACGTCTTTAAGTTCCCGCCCGCTCAAACACCCATTCGTCGTAGCCTTGTTGCTCCCCTCAAAAAGCGCCAGTACGGTGTTGATCCCCAAACTTTTCAGTCTCCGCTCTTTTTTTCCAATTCGGAGAACAAAGGTGCTGATGAGAGCAAGAGCGAGATAGAGAACCGTCACTGCCCAAAGAAAGCCGTCGTGTACAGCAAAGACAAGTCCCAAGCTTTGTCTCTTACTGGGTACTTCGAGATTACCCAATGGAGAATCAACAAAGTACCCACCCATGACTGCCTGTTGAACAGAAGTGACACGGCTGCTAAGGTCTGCGTTCGATAGAGGAGTACCAATTCTTGGACTACTACCCGCAACTGTAAATGGTAGTTCGTTTATAATTGGAGCTGAGAGTCCCAATCCATAAACCGCATCGACGAGAGCGAATTTGAGCTGCTGCTCATCAATGTTGCCAACGCGGGTTCCGAGGGGATCAGATAAGTTGAATGAAGGTTCATTCCCAGTAATGGATACCGAAAAACTTGAGATGCTGATGGTTGGAATGCAAACAATCATTGAGAAGGCTGTCGGAAAGAGGTATGCCTGACCTAAAGGGCTGTCATCATCGTCTGAACCAGAGACCCCAAAGGCATTTGACCACTCGTCCGGTATTGGTACTGTTGGAACGGATGAAAGATTAAGGTAGAGGTTGTCCAAATATTTGTTTGAAGATGGGGTGGTTAGAGCAACAAAGATAAGGATGCCATCAAACGAAGGTATCAAGGTTTTATTATCGTCCAGAGTGTAGATGGAAGCAAGCTGCATAACGGCTGAACATAAATGTCAATATTTTATGTCAAGGTAGAGAAGAATGTACACTGGCTTTCGATAGGAGCTGCGCCCAGGCCGTAGAATCCATTTGCGCCGTAGGTAACGTTCGCAAAGGACTCCATGCCTGTCTTGTTCCTATCAGGTAGACTGATGAATGTTGGCTTGGTCCACTCGCAGCGGTAATCAATTGTCGCAATGTCACTGTCATATGACTCTGCTTCGGTGGCTCTTGTGGAGTTTGGTTGGGGAAGAACGGCATTGGAAGGGACAAATGAGTAAGATGGGATTGAGATATTGTGTAGGTGTGCGACATAGTAGAGAGCAACGGCAGATGCACGTGTGTTGACAGAGATATTGAATGGCTTTGAAAAGTCGGAATTGAGGGAATTAGCTGGCAAAGAAGGAATCATCACAGTGTTCATGTGCGCAGAAGTCCAACCTGCAAGTCGATCATATGTGAACACAAAGCGGCAAGAGAGCAGCAACAAACCTGGAACAATCTGCAAGATCGAAGGGGCGAGATCATTCAGCCCAAGTCCAATGAGCGCAGCAAGGAAACCAATCTGTACATCTCAACGTTAATAAACATTCTCATGGAATAGGAAGCATAGAAAACTTTGAAAGAAGTGGAGCTTCTGCGATATCCAAGCAAAGCGACTGCATGTCGCAAGAGACCTCCAAGTCCACTTGAGACGTGATCAATAGCCGCGAACGGTGTCCCTTCTTTCCCTCCGCCTCTCAATCGCCTGAACCACTCTTGTGACCGAATGGCATCGATAATGTTGTCCGCAAAGAGCAAAGAAACAAATATCCACGTGTTCCACAGCGCGTTAAAGGCTCCACGGATTTCTGCGATCATCTGCTGGAGGTGATGAACGCGCTGGCGCCATGTGCAAGTGCAAGGACACCAACAGCCTGACAGTGACAAGCAACCCAAGCGAAGGCGAAGGATTAGAGAACTTGACCCCAACGCGGATTATGAAGCAAAGTCTGCCTCATAGGAGCAGCGTTATCCTTCTCAATCATAACTTTCAGGACATCGGAGTCTCTTTGGTAATCTTTCCATCTCCAAGGCAACAGGAAGCTTGTCGTTCTAGCATCTTTCAAAGCTGCTCCATAGCTCCATGGAGCGCGAGTCATCGAAATGTGGGTGGCACAAACCAAGCGGAGTGTGACCGAATGTATGAGCGGAGGGACCGGATCTGCTGGATGTGGGTTGAGCGGAGAAGCGAATCGAACATGGACGAAAACGGACATGGGAGCAAAGATAGTAGGGAGAGTGGAAGTATATGTGACGATATGTCATTGGAATCATCGATAAAGTTGCGTTACTGGATACAGAGTGTAAGTATGAAGGTTCAATTTTCAGCACACTCTACCTGGAGTCCTCGCATATGGAAAGAAACACTCACGCGATTCTGCGACTCTCGTATTCATTTAAAAATGGACAGCAGCGTCCGTTCAGGATCGTGTTTTGCTCTCGACACAGGCATCAAGCTCGTCATGTTGCTGTGGAGGAATGCTGGCGTTTTGACTTTCATTTCGATTCTTAGCTCTTCTGAACCCAAGGAACTTTCTGTCAGCAAACATGCAGCTCATGTCATGTAACCCTCCCAAGAAATGAGATACCCAAGTTTGCCACAGCTACCTCGTTCGGACTTCGTATTTACTGATCCCTTAACGAAGTGGGATATTGTAAAGCAGTATCGAAATTAAAACTGTTAACAGTGTCGTGCATGAGATTATATTGCATGACGCCGTGAGCTGAACATTCCCAATCGGAGCCACCTCATGACATCTGCGGCTCAGTTGAAGACACAGAGCTCAAGAGAAGAGACACTCACGCTCTACAAGCCAGAAAGGCGCTCGATGGGGAATGGTTGCTTGAATCGCTCAACTCGAGGATCGGCGGATTGGTAGGATCGACGGATGAGTGGATGCGTGGTCTCTTTTCTATAACCAACCGTTTAATCCTGCGTGAACACCACAGCATCAGAGAGGAGACTCTTGAACAGACAGGTAATACCTTTCCTTCGCTCAACCCATGCCCAAAATGACTCAAAGGATAACGAATCATCTCCTCTTAACCAACAAATATAAAGGCATACTCCCCTAGGGAATTAGCTGGCAAAGAAGGAATCATCACAGTGTTCATGTGTGCAGAAGTCCAACCTGCAAGTCGATCATATGTGAACACAAAGCGGCAAGAGAGCAGCAACAAACCTGGAACAATCTGCAAGATCGAAGGGGCGAGATCATTCAGCCCAAGTCCAATGAGCGCAGCAAGGAAACCAATCTGTACATCTCAACGTTAATAAACATTCTCATGGAATAGGAAGCATAGAAAACTTTGAAAGAAGTGGAGCTTCTGCGATATCCAAGCAAAGCGACTGCATGTCGCAAGAGACCTCCAAGTCCACTTGAGACGTGATCAATAGCCGCGAACGGTGTCCCTTCTTTCCCTCCGCCTCTCAATCGCCTGAACCACTCTTGTGACCGAATGGCATCGATAATGTTGTCCGCAAAGAGCAAAGAAACAAATATCCACGTGTTCCACAGCGCGTTAAAGGCTCCACGGATTTCTGCGATGTGCGATGTTGAGTGAGAGACGACAACCGCATTTGAGTATCGGACACCAAAGCAGAAGATACAGAAAGCGAGGCCAAGAATGGATGGCATGAAGAGTAGAATGACATCCCATCTGCCTGGGGAAGACGGAAGATCCTCTGTGATGATCTGACATTCTGGAGTGCCATGCTTCGTTCCAGCGCCCCACGTCAAAGGATAAGAAGGGAGTGGCCCTGGAGGGGAATCTTTCAAGGCATCATCTGGAGATGACGAACGCGCTGGCGCCATTTGCAAGGACAACCAACGGCCTGACAGTAACAAGCAACCCAAGCGAAGACGATGGATTGGGGAACTTGACCCCAACGCGGATTATGAAGCAAAGTCTGCCCAATAGGAGTACCATTATTCTTCTCAATCATAACTTTCAGGACATCGGAGTCTCTTTGGTAATCTTTCCATCACCAAGACAACAGGAAGCTGAGTGTTCTAGCATCTTTCAAAGCTGCTCCATACCTCCATGGAGCGCGAGTCATCACAATGTGGATGGCACAAACCAAGCAAAGTTTGACCGAATGTATGAGTATGAGTGGAGGGATCGGATCTGCTCCATGTGGTTTGTGATTGGACTTCAGTGAATGAGCGCGGGGAAGCGAATCGACCGTGAACAAAAACGGACACGGGAGCAAAGATAGGAAGGAGAGAGGAAGTATACGTGACGATATGCATTGGTACGTCGTCGATAAAGTTGCGTTACTGGATACAGAGTGTAAGTATGAAGGTTCAATTCTAACACACTCCTCTACTTGAAGTCCCCAAAATACGGAAAGAAACACTCACGCGATTCTGCGACTCTAGCATTGGTTCAAAAATGGACGGCAGCATCGGTTCAGGATCGTGTCTCCCGACACAGTTCTCCCGCGTCGCCTTTACTTTGAATCCACAGGCACCTGACTTTGGTTCAGGAAGAACGGCGCTACGACCTCAGGTGGAAGACAGGGGATATTGGCTTTGGTGGAGCATGTGGAACTAGCGCTTAATGGGGTCGAAGTACGAATCTTTAGATAAGTAACTTCGAAGATGTGTAGCACGATATGTGATTTGACACTAATATGGATGTCAGCTCATCCCGATTATAGGAAGAGGGAAGGAGAAACCTGGATAGATGCATTGCTGATACCTGTGCGGAACGAAGGTACCAAGCGGCCGAAACTAACATCAAATTGTTTCAATCTAACTTGCCTATTCCAACTCACAGCGGGCCTCTTCCGTTTGACAACCAGCCAGAAGTAAAGCATCCGGGGTACATTTTCTGTCAATTTCTGTCAAGTGTGTCGCACAGCCACCATGTTGAGCAGAGAGACATGTTGATCGATATTCGCTGACAAACATTCAAGAGTATACGTGTCGGAAGGTCTAAGCTACCTCTGCGATGATGGGACTGTCGGCATCAAGCTCGACATGTTGCTGTCGAGGAATGCTGGCATCGATTCTTAGCTCTTTTAACCTAAAGAACTTTCTGTTAGCAAAGCGATCATTGACTCAAAGTCTCAAGTATCGTTACTTATATGTCGCAACGAAGCGTGTTCAGACGAGTGTCGTGCATGAAATTATATTGAATGACGCCGTGAGCTGAACATTCCCAATCGAAGCCACCTCATGGCATCTGCGGCTGCCGTCGAAGCCACAGAGCTCAAGAGAAGAAACACTCACGCTCTACAAGCAAGACAGGCGCTCGATGGGAATGGTTGCTTGACTCGCTCAACTCGAGGATCGCCGGATTGGTAGGATCGATAGATGAGTGGATGCTTGGTCTCTTTTCTATAACCAACCGTTTAATTCTGCGTGAACACGACAGCATCAGAGTGGAGACTTTTGAACGAACAAGTAATACCTTTCCTTCGCTCAACCCATGCCCAAAATGACTCAAAGGATAACGAATCATCTCCTCTTAACCAACAAATATAAAGGAATACTCCCCGTTGCCGAGCATGAAAAACAGGTAGAGGGAGCAGGATGCACCTGACTTTGGCTGTGATCCTGGAGCTGAGGTGCAATTCGCAAATTTTGGTGGAGTAAAGTTGTGCGTGTTGAGAAACGTTAGAGCGAGTTTGCAAGGTAACTGGATAGCTGTAGGGACGTTATCGAGGGTCGGAAAAGCTCAAAGTCCTCTTCCCTGCGTTCATGATCAGCTGAGAAACACAACACCAAAAAAGGTCAGAGAAATGGAGAACTCACCCGTTTGGAACTTCAACAAGCCTCTCTGCCACAGAATGCTGTCATTTATCGTCGTGGACTAGTGACTGTCGAAGATCTCTGCTCGTCATCCACTCAACATCGCACCCGCTTGAGATCTTATCACACGTATCAGCTGACCTCCGCCCGCCTCCGACCTGACTTCACAACCTGCCACAACCACGCTCCCAGTCTCACAGAAAGACCAGGAATTTGTGGAAGGTGGCACACCAGCAAACCTATGTGACATGGCTACTAGCAGTAGCACTCGGAAGGAGAATCAGATGTTGGGGGGAAAGTACGAGATTGAGGAGGAGATTGGCAAGGGGAGCTTTGCAACTGTTTATCGTGGGAGGGCAAAGGTAAGTTCTTTCCTATCCTTATGAGCATCATCCATGTAATCCAAAATATGTGGGATTGGCATTGCGAGATTGTAAGGGGGTACATGAGAGGAGCGAATGTTACGTGATAGGAGTGGCGTATTTCGCGATGCTTCTCCTCCTCCTGAGAATTGCTTTCCACACTGTCCCTTCAATCATAAATTGGGTTATTCTTGTTCTTCCTCCTTCGAGGCAAAATGAGGAGCATTTGCGCATCTGTTCTCGCTGGACGAGTTGAACCTGCCTTACATAACGCACTGGCTGCACGACTGACTCCTCCCCCTTGACCCGCAGAATTCTTCCAGATCACAAACACAAACGCAACCGATAGCAATCAAATCAGTCATACGATCCAAACTCACTTCGAAACTGCTCGAGAATCTAGAGTCTGAAATCGAGATTCTGAAAGGGATATCACATACCAACATTGTCGAGTTGATTGACATAGTGGTTCGTCATCACTTCTACATCCTCCATTCCTCTTCAATCCCATGTAATACGCTAAGATACTTGGCGCAGAAAACGGAGAGCCATATTTATCTCATGATGTTCTACTGTTCAATGGGCGACCTCTCATTGTACATCCCGAAGAGGCATGCCAATCCCGAAGCGCAGAAGAGAGAGATGTCACTTGGATTGGGGAAAGAGTATCCAAATCCTCCTGATGGCGGTTTAAACGAGATGGTCGTGCGCGACTTCTGTGGACAACTCAGTTCGTCTTCTCGTGTTTCCCTGCGACAGAGTACATGACGATTGCATGGATAGCTGAAGCGATGAAGTTCTTGTTTTCGCGAAACATCATCCATCGAGACATCAAACCTCAAAACCTGTTGCTTCACCCCCGTTCACTTCCCTCCTCCCCATCCTCCCCACAGTCTTCCTCATCCCCATCTCGACCCCAAATCCCCTATCTCAAAGTGGCCGACTTCGGGTTCGCGCGGTGGCTCCCATCCCAGTCGCTCGCCGAAACTCTTTGTGGTTCACCCTTGTACATGGCGCCCGAGATACTACGCTACGAGAAATATGGTGCTTCGGCTGATTTGTGGAGCGTTGGTGCAGTCATTTACGAGATGTGTGTTGGACGCGCGCCGTATAGAGCACAAAATCATGTGGAGCTTTTGAGGAGAATAGAGAAAGGGGATGGAACTATTAGATGGCCGGATGAACGGAAGGAAGAGGGAAGTAGCGGTGGAAATGGCAATGGAGTGAAGAGACAGAAGACCGTGGTGAAGGAGGATATAAAGGAATTGGTGAGGGGATTGTTAAAGCGGAATCCAGCGGAGAGGATGGATTTCCAGGTTTACTTTGCGATGGCTGGGAAGATTAGACCTCGAAGTGCTCATGAGGTGGAGGTAGAACGGGAGGCAAGAGAGCGCAAGGAAAATAGAGAGGAGAGGAAAGCTGGGAGGGAGAGGGAGTTTGAACAAGGAGCCTTCGTTCTCCCTTCCCATATGCGAACAGCTTCTGCCCCTTCTCCATCTCCTCCACCACATGTGCCGATTCACCTTTCCCCTTCACCTCCCCCTCCCACAGCAGCAACAGCAGTTCAAACCACCCTGTCCTCTTCTCCCAAGTCGTACAACACTTACACTCGTTCGCGACAACCTTCACTAGAATATGGATATGGCAAACCACCGCTAATCTCGAAACCTTCGTCTCCGTCCCCTCCCTCTCCGCTTAATCCAACTGGCCGCACTTCGCACTCACCTCAGCCTTCGACCTCCTCTTCGTCCCCCTACGCACCCGCCTTCGCTACCCCTAGAACAACTGCTACACCCCCTCCCCCAGCTGGTGTGCGCGTGAGAGACTACGCAATCGCACACGCGAACACCAACCCTTCGACTCGCGCGTCAACTCCTCAACAACCTCCCTCTCGTCTCTCCTCATCACCTTCATCCTCTTTCCATCCACCTGCATCACAGCCGTCGCCGGAAGACTCTCTCTTGCTAGGAAAAGAGTATGTCGTAGTGGAGAAGCAGAACGTAGAAATCAATGCGCTCGCAGATGAGCTGGCGTATGGCCCGAAAACTCTTGGGCGGCGAAATTCGAGAGGATTCCTCAATCGACAACCGAGCACGTCGTCGTCGAACAATAACGGCTCGCAAGGTGTCGCCAACTACCCTCCCACTCCGGGAGCTGGAGTATACGAAGCAGCATTCGCGATTCCTGGTCGTCCAACCGGCACATCACCTTCTTCTCCTTCTCCACTCGCATACGGATTTGGCACTTCTCCCCGTGGGACATCCCAGCGAGAAGCCATTGGAAACGCTCTCTTCCGCCCTGGAAGCTTGGACCGTCATTCATCTTCACCCCTTGCCCTTGTCGGTGGGCCGTCAGCAGCGATCGTTAAGGTGATCAATAAGGCCAGCCTGAAACTTTTCGGCGCGAGTATGGCCGAGGGAATCTTCTTCTCTTCACGCAAGAGAAAAGGGTATCGTCGGCCCGGTCCGTCAAGGCTTGTCAGCGATGGGAATGGAGGAACAGGCACAGGCACAGGAGTGGTAGAAAGCGATCCTGCCGAGCTTACTGTGATTGATGAGTTGGAGGATTTGGCGAAGAAGGCACTTGTCATATCTCACTATGCGGACGAGAAACTTGCCACTCTCCTGCCTCCAACCCCATCAGTTGAACCTACCAGTAATGCAGTAGCTGGAGTGAATGCCATGCTTCAGAGGGGCGACCGAAGGGGTTCAAGCTCGTCGTTGGATCGAGATATTGGCTTGAGTTCGACTGTTGAAATCGCAGCCGCAGAGGCTCTCATCCTGTACATTTCATCGCTCGCTTTTCTCCAGAAGGGAATCGAGAAGGCGAAATCGTTTTGGACTACGAGGGCTGGACAACAGGCGCCGAGCACAGATTTTAATGAAGGTTCGTTTACATCTCAGTGTTGTTGATGAATTATGGCATTGATGAAAGATAATAGCTGTCCAATGGCTTCGATCCGGCTTCAATGAGTGCTTTGAGAAAGCTGAATATGTGAAAGCCCGTGCCCAGGATACTATGCCTGAATCAGCTTTGAACGCCGAGAAGCTGTTGTATGACAAAGCGCTTGAGATTGTAAGGCTTCCTCTTTCAGCTCCCTTCGAACAAGATGTGTCGATGACTTACTTTGCGCTCATTAGTCTCGATCAGCAGCCGTGCGGGAGCTGAGTGGGGAGAACCCCTCCGAATGCGAGTCTGAATATGAGACTGCGCTCTGGATGTTGTACGCATGTCGAGATAAGACGATTCACACCTCTCCCGTCTCGGTTGAAGGTGAGGATGAAGAGCTCGAGGACACGGCGACATTGGACAAGTTCATCAGTTCCATTCAAGCTCGTTTATCTGCTTTGAGGAAGAAGATGGAGAAGACTTCACCCTCCCGTCCATCCGCATAGTTTTCGATTGAGTCGAACATCCATGAGTCTTATTTGCTTCTCACACGCCACCGAAGTCTTTTCTTGTGCCACTTATACAAATCAAACATCCTCAAACTCCGTTCATATGAGCTTCATACGTGTTGTCTTTGTCTTTGCTTCAACTTTTCATGCTACCATCACGACGTCTGTGTGACTCCTGCGGATTAATTCCATTGATCGATCTGTTAGTTAAAAATTTTCAAGTTCCATCATGATAACGCCTTGCTGCATAACCAATTTCTGCCCAGATTTCGCTTCGTTGCGTTAGACTGTCCTTCCTGACGACTCTAACGTTACTGTGGCCTTTCAACGCCGTCTCGTCTCGTCTTTGTCAACTTGGTTCCCTGCTATGATCTTCATCTCATCATCTAAGTAGCTGTGATGTGCGCCTTCAGTTCCCATCGTCTCTTTTGTGGTTTTTATTTTCCCCTGGACATTCATCCACGTTGTCATCATTGCTTTACAGAGGTAACTTTGATACAGTAGAGGTTTCAGTAAAAGTTTTTACTCATCTGTTACTGTAATCTTAGACAAATTTGCCTGTCTTTCGTCGTCGGCAGCTCACCCTGGATGTCCATTCATATCTCTCAGCACGGTATGTGATTTAGCCAAGGCTTTCAAGTTTAACGCGAGGATGTCCCGGTAGAAATGAAAACAGTCACGTGACATGAAGACTCGTCAAGCGGTTGGCTGCATGTGAATCTGGGAACGTGATTCAAATAGAAAGCAGAATAGAATGATTGATAATAGCATATGTTTCTTGTGAGAAGTGGATTTGGAGGTGAAAGCGGATCACACACCACTGAACCTTCGACTGAGCTTCATTGTTGACAGTTTCATTGTTTGCCTCATACTCCATTTCCTTCTCGTCAATGCCTTATGTATTGTGTCTAGCATTCTATCCATTCTTCTGAACCCCTGTTGGTCTTCGTTGTTCCTAAAATCTGCTCACCTGCATTTCCAGCCGCCTCCTTGCAACAACCAGACAACCACTTTCCTTCAAAAAGTATCATTAACGCCTAATAAACCCATAATACTCCTTCTCAAAGTATCCAATCGATCTCGATGATCACCCGACCTAAAGTCCTCGTCTTTCTCTGCACCCTGATCGCAGTTTTCATCCTCCTCCTGCCTTCCCACAACCGCCAAGCAGCACACAGCGTGTTGAAGACCGCAGGTATAGATTTCGACAATGTCAACTATACCGAGTGGCGCGGTAACGTTGAAGGAGCGGTTGGTGGATTCGGGAAGAGCTTTTCCGAGTGGGTTAACAGTGTGAGTAAAGGATGGGAGGATCAGGATGCTTCGGGTGGGAAGATTGTGGGTGGAATGGGGGATGGGAGGGTTTGGGATGATTCGGAGGAGGTAGAAGAGGGTGAGGAGGATGTTGGGGAAACAGAATTCGATTTCGACATTGAGAATAGCGGCTCGAAAGGTGGCGTAAAGGAGGAAGTGGATACGACTAAACCGTTCTTTCACCAGAATGGCCTTTATGTTCTTCCGCCGTCCTACCTTTCCCCTACCTCCCAGCCCAGCTCCGAATCAGAAGTGGAGGCAGATCCGGTTTCCGCAACCGAATCCCAAGAACACCCTGTCGCTTTCCTCATTCGTCGCGCTCAGGAACAATGGGCCCATATGCTCGACAGCGCACCGAAGCTTCCACCCTCCACTAACCCGTCAAAGCTCTCGTCTTACAAGGCCTTCTACGACGCATATCGGTCGACACACAAGCGTCATCCCCCGAAAGGCTACGATCGTTTCCTCGCTTTCTGTCAAAAGCACAATGTCAAACTCCCTCACCTCCTTTCCACTCAGATAGCGCACGACCTCGCACCTTTTTGGGGTTTGGAGCCAAATGATCTCAGGCACAGGAGCAATGTCATGGCCAATGAACGTGGTGATACGTTTACTATCCATATCAAAACAGGGGAGGCCAAAGCAGAGATTTACGGAGAGGCGAAAGATTTGAAGCGCGCAACTGATTTGACAAGTCTTATTGAGCGGTTCGTGGGGGAGCTGAAAGGATTGGGGTTGGGATGGAAGGGATTGCAAGACGATCCTGCAAGTTATAGGCAACCAGGAGACGGGTTCATCAACTTCACTCTGACCAGGCAGGACCTACCAGCTGTCGCGCTCGGTTGGGAGCAGAGAGAGAGGCTTGTGGAGTTAGGCAAAGAGGGTGAATGTAAGTGTTTCTCATCTTCCTCCTTCTCTTACGAATCCGTGACG
>MU271215.1:31764-57861 GCA_021432655.1 Atractiella rhizophila | reverse complement strand
CCTTTCCCAATGGCAAAATTACTCCCACTCCCACTCCCGTCATCCTCTACTCCTCGATTTGATCCAAAGGATAGCTTTGAAAAGGTTGAAAAGCCACGTAGGAGCGAAGATTTACGCTGCAAAGGAAACTGGCTTCCCCAGCTAGCTCGTGCATTCTCAATGCCGCTCCTCGAAGTCTCTTCAGATGGCCGTCCGAAATCAACATCTTTGGCCTGGTCGGGGCTATCTGGGATGGATATTTGTGAACTCGAATCCGGCTTTCGTTGGGAAGCGTTGGTAGAGCGACGGCGAAGGGGGCGGGGTCGGTTCTCTTCTTCATCAGCGCCAACTTGTTGGCCAGCTTCCAAACGCCGTGCGTCCGTCACCCGAATCTTCGAACCAGTAGCAGTTTCCGTCCCCTCTTGCAATTCCAGGTCTCGACGGGCAACACCGATCAACTTCTTTAACAGACGGTACTATAACCAGGCAAGGTCAGCACTATGGAATCACGAAGGGGAACCTCACATTGACATATTTGCGTCTCCATTCGTCGATGGCATGGTCCTTCAATTCTTTCCCAAATTTCATAGCTTCGTCAAGTGTCTGGACTCCAGTAGTCCTTCTTAGCTATTCCAAAGACATGTTCAGAGTACTATTCTCACTGGAAAGTCTTACCTGATCTAGGGGCTAAAGTTCCGTCAGTGCAGTTCACAGTTGCTAGTGCAATATTTGCAGAGAAGTTCTCAACGTTGCACGAGAATTGCGACCGCGAGACTTACTTACTGGATGCCTACTAGCAGATTGAAGAATCGTCCAGCAACCTGAGGTTCCACTGAGGTTTCAATGTTCCAGAGTTCCCAATATATGCAGAAATATGAAATATATGCAGAGACGTCAGAAATAGAAATAGGGTTGCCGATTTTTTGTTGGCTCATTGATCATGTGACCAGCACATGGCCTGATCAAGACCTTAGCCTCTTTTCCCTTCCGTGAGAAGGAACGTGGTTCTTTCCTGTATTCCTTGTTTCCTCAAGACATGATCTAAGAGGACGACGGGAAAGGTTTGAAGACGATTAGATATTGCTTTATCGCCGATGTAACAACATGCACACCAGAAAGCTAATAGAAATGCAACTCTGCACATTAAATCCCAACAGATCGAATAAAGAAACAAAGAGCACCAGCTTGTCAGGCAGAAAGAATTGGGGATGAAAGTGCCATGTGTGAACGAAAGGGATGGCGGATGCGAATTTTCTAGTTGGAATTGAAATACGAAGGCGTTGCGGAGTCTAGGTGGCACTGCTCGATTGTTAATACTGGCGGAATGCAGTGGGATATAGCGAGACTCACAAGACACCATAGATTTTGAACTTGGCTTTATCGATCCCTGGCTCTCCTTGTAACTCGCAAACGACATAGTGTGGCCCTTTGCTGACGCCTCTATCAATTTGGGTGACACTGCCCCAGTAATGAACCCTCGTCAGCTTATTCTACTTTGGAAGAATATAAAGGTTTACGTTGGTTGATTATAGTCTCGATCCCAAGAGCCTCTCAACTCAACCGCACCGCCAGTATTGTCATCTACCCAACAGAGCACAGTTCCCCAACCTTGACTTGCAGGTCCTTTGAGATAATAAACGGCAATATCGCCGCTACCAGCCTTAATAGGAATTTTAAGAAGACTTCCTGGCTCCTCAGTGAACCAGTAGTGCCTCTCATCCTCATCATCTGGTTTAGGGACAATAGGATTCCATCCGCTTCCAGCAAAGACAGACTGAGGGAGAGGATTAATGAGATCATTGGCGGAAGCACAGTTGGGCTTAATTTCTCGGAAGTTGGAGATGGTATGTGGACGATCGGTGATCCTGAAGGGAGGGATACCTTGCTTGGAAGCGGACTGGAAGAGTTTGCCGGTCTGCGACGTCTCCGAATCTTCCGCGTCCAGTCCCGCGTCCTGCCCCGTTCGAAGCCCTTTCCCGCCTAGTAGTGAGGGGGAGTCGCCATCGTCCGTATTGCCGAGTTGAAGACCTCCTACAACATATTCTGCTTCCAGGACGGCGCTCTCCCAGACAGAGCAGATTTCGGATTCGAGGAAGGCAATGATTGTGTCTGCTAGGAGCTCATGGCCTTTCGCGTTTGCGAGCATTGGGTCGAGAAAGTAAGAGTGTCTGACTTTTTGAGGATTGAGCAGATATTCTTCGTAGACAAAGCCTTTCACGCTGTCACATACGTCAGCATTCCGCTCACGAGCAATTGATGGGAAAAGACGTACGTCAAGTGTGGGATGTCATAGAACTGAGCAACAGCAGTATGCCAGGTTTCAGGGCCAGCGAAACCATGCTCTCCTTGGATTTGGGGGCTAAAATGACCGAGCATGATGACGGCTGGGGAATCGGGACGAAGGAGGAGCGAGCGGATGAGCAAGTCCGTAGTTGCGAGAGTGGTGGGATCATGAGGATCCTCTGTGTCGAACTCGACAATGATGAGGTCGACGCGATCAGGGAGGTGCATTTCGGAGCAAAAACCGAAATAAGACGTTCCGGTCCTCCTCACTGTCGCAACAGCCGTCAGAAGATTCTGTGGAATATAAGGGAAACATACATGCTCCGTTCGTCAGCTCGTTTGCTGGATGGGGGAACACGTCGTTCAGCCAAGTGAACAGCCGATGGGGGTAGCAGTTGGGGCCAATCGGATTGCCCAAAGGATGCGCCACCGTGGCATCGAGTCCATGACAAGCGCTGACGCTACCGCCGAGAATCCCAATCGTAATTGGAAGACCACCCATCGCTCGCTTGATCAACCTCTTCACTCTCTCAGTGCTTCCCACATGTGCTCTCGTTCGAAAGATCGCTTCTGGTCCATATATGTTTCCAATCTCATCTGTGGATGAATACGAAGGGCAGAACGTGAAGGGAGGCGTGGTGACCGCTGGATCAGAGAAGTTTACGGGCGCGTATCCTCCTCCTCCCATACCAGGAGAAGCAGCTGAACGTTGTCGACGGCTTGTGCGAAGATGAGAGTCCGTGCGTCGACTTGACAACGAAGCGGATGAAGAAATAATGAATTGGAAGACGAAAAAAACGAGAAGAATGGGGACGAAGATGACAAGAAGTCGCTTTCTCAAGCTCTTCCCATTCTTCGTACCACCAGCTCCAATGCTGCTTAGCCCCTCTCCAGAGCCCAGGAGGCGGCCAACAGGATTAGACGAAGACGGAAATGGACCCGGAAAGGGCTTGCTAGGGGTGGAAGGTACAGAGGAGGGAAAGTTGGCGGCGAGGTGGGTATTCGACAGCGACTGAGAGGGGGGAAGTGATTGGTGAGACGTGGTAGAGGCAAGAGAAAGTAGCCCCGATGTGCCACTGGCTGAATTGCCATGGTCTATCGACTCTAGGCGGCGACGATGAATTTCGGCTGTTCATATCGCGGATGAGAAGGTGGAGACAAGGAGAGGAAGACTGTACGCACGTTGTGACATTTCGAATGTGGTTGTCCAATCCCTCTAAAGAAAGAATCAGTAAGACAACGAACAATCGTCAACGAAATACAACGACTCCGGAATTCGTGCCAATCCAAACAAATTTGGTTTTATCAGGAAAATGGGCTAAATTAAATAATATTGCCAGAGACGAGGGTCGTCAAGAATGGTGCTCACTTAGCACGAGCGGCTACTTAACCATCCCTGTGCCTGCTCCACTGTTTCACTTCGACTTCTATAGGGACGAAGAAGTTATAAGACCAGCTTCCCTTGAAGCTTGCTTCCTTGTAGAGGATAACACTCCGTGGCTACCCCAGTCTCAAAGCAACGGTGCTCACCTCTGTCCTAATTACCTCGCTGCCTCAAAGCCAAATTGTCCTATACTCTCTAGGATGGCTCCTTCGACCAGATATCTGAGTGGCTGAGGAAAATAGGTGCCTGTGCTGTCGTCGTTCGTGGTGGACGTTTTTGTGGAATCTTAGAATGGTTCGATCAATTCCACGCATCTTGAGCAACCAGCACGTCTTCTCTCTACAGGAAAACTCAGCAGCGCTGTAGAGAGCTATTACGTGGAATATTGGCTCTTAGGGAAGGATTACAACATGGCATTCTCCGTACAGCGCCAGAAACTGGCAGCTAAGGTAATCCTAGGCTTAATTGGGCTCATGGGTATCAAATGGATCTTTATGGACAGTTCTGTATGTCTTCTTTTCTTCTTCTCAGGCGAAGGGTTGAGGATATGGTCCATGTAGACGTCGACACCTCCCGGTGAGATTGCTCACGCTGGAGTGCTCGAACGAATTACGCTCGGGACTCCTCTCGTTGGCGAGATTCTCGACACACGACGCTATCCCTTCCTGCAGTCGCGGCTGGGTCGGGATGATTGGCCAGACCATCCTGAGCTCTTCTCTCTCGACATGAAAGCGGGCATGGTAGACTTCTGGAATCGTTTCCAGCACCCATTCGCAACCAATTCCGAAAGCTTGCACCTGGATGAGCAGGTCGTCAAGGCTTCGCTCGAAGAGCTTCTTTCCTTCAACGGGTGGGCGAGTGCAGCGTGCAGCAGTTTGACGAGGCCTTTTGGGATGAGCAAGAGGGAGGACGATTACGGGGACCTCACAAAGGGGATGAGTCTCTATTATTTCGCTATGGTCGTTCATTCTGCCGACCACTTCCTCATCGACCAACTTGCCACGGTTGTTCAAATGGCGAAGCGCCTCGGTCCAGCCCACATCTTCGTCTCTATTGTGGATTATGCTTCAACGGACTCAGTTCCCTTCCTCTGTGACCTAACAGAGGCCGTTTTGACTCTCCTAGGTGTCCCGTTTCGCATACGCAGAGTCCCTCCGATGACGCACGACCCAACGGCCAGCTACTACGCCCTCGAAGAAGCTTACACGCGCAACCTTGCGCTTGAGCCACTGATGGAGCTTCAGGAGCGGAGGAAGGTGACCTTCAAGCAAGTCGTCTGGCTCAAAGGTTTCACATGCCCCAACGATATCCTCGAGACTCTCCGAATAGGGACAGTGAACAAAGCAGCCATGGTGTGCGGAATGGACTGGAAGGAGCATAACTCTTTCTTCATCTTCAACGATCGCTGGCGAACACGAGACATGGAGGGCAATCTTTTCCGAGGCTCCAAATCGACCTCTCCAGACGAAGAGGCACCGCCCAGAGACTCCGTGTCATCCTCTCGATACTCTCAACATCTTCCTTTCCAAGTCTTCTGCTGTGAATCGGGTACACATATTGTTGACCCGTCCCAGACGTACTACCAAAACATTTTCTACCATTCCTCGGTTTCCTCCGTTTTTAACGTCTCCGCCGCTTCAGATGGAAAGACGCCAAAATGGACCGAAGGCCCTTGTATGGATTCGTCGCAAATGCATTTCTGTCGTGATATTTGGTTGAATCAGGCTAGGGAAGGAGTGAAGGAGTTGGAAAGGAAGGCGAGCCAGCTAGAGCGCTCTGGGAAACCACGTGGATTGGGGCAAGAAATCGAAGATCTTATACCTGGCGTTCTCAACTCGTATAAACCGCCAACCGCCAATACTCCTAAAGAGTTCACCAATTCCGGGGACTATGTGAATGTCGAGGACGGCTTCGATACTGAGACGGAGCCTGTTGATACGGCACCTGAGGAGGATCTGGAGGACAAGAATGCAGCGCCTGCAGTGGAGGAACCTGTGCTGGAAGAGGCAACACAGGAGCATATGGTTAAAGTCGACGAAGTTGTTGAGGATGATTTGAGTCAAACCGATGAAGGTCAGCAGGAGCGACCTGGCGGTCCTGCAGGCGAGAACGAAGTGAAAGGGGAAGCTGCAGATGCTTTAGCTGCAGAGAAGGCAGCTGTAAAAGCTGAGGAGAAGGTAGGAGGTGCTGCTCCTGGGAAGAAAGTCCCCTTGCAGCGACCGAATCAACCTGGTGCGAAGGAGAAAGAAAAGCGATCGATTCAGGTGGTGGGGAACGAGGAAGCGAAGGAGCTGAAGAAGAGAGCGCGAGAGGCATCCAACGACGAGTTTCAAGTTGCCAAAATTCTCATCAACCCCCGCTGCGTCACCACTTACGCCGGGGTTTCACATACTGAACTTGCGAGAGACTTGTTTGGAAGTGGAGAAGACGTTGAACCGAGTAAAGAGGAGGGAGGAAGATATGTTTTGGATGAATGGAGGCATGCGCCAGAGACCTTTGTGTGCCAGGAAATGAGAACTACAGGAGGTCAGTTTCCTCCCCGGTCGATATGATCGAGGGTTTGTTCTTATCATACGTGCAGGCCGAATCGCTCCTAAACAACAACGGAGAACGGGCTTCCCCATTGCAAAATTTTTGAAGGAAGCGGTACGCCAACATTTTCTCGTCTCTTGATCGTTGGAGCATAATTGATGCGTGCTTACAGTGGCGTCCACAACCTCCACTCTCTTGAAAGTGTTATTATTATTTGTCAACTAGTATCAGCGAGCAAACTTCGTTCTTCGTTTAGGTTAATTCATTTCATTCGCTCAAGATGATAGAATCCGTTACAAAGAGATTATTTGTGCATGCGGTGTCTTTAGTTGTTCTACTCATTTCTTTCGGTGATGGAAATGATGTTGAAATTACATTTTACTCATGCTGTGGGTTGAACCAAAAGTTTTATAACAAGTTACTGAGTACTGCTTCACTGAAATCACATCCTAATCCCCCAAGATGCAAATTTTCTATGATTGGTGGTTGGAACTGCTTGCGGAAACGATGAATCAAAGCGACGATAGGAGGCTACTTTAGAACGAGTTTATAGCTCTGCTACTTCTTCCACACTTGGACATTCTGCATTTCAACCCTCGTCATCTAACATCCGTGTGGCAACAGGAAAAAGCACTCACCGCAAATCAGTTTGGTATCACCATAAGCGTCATCCAGTCGGCCAACGGTTGGCCAATACTTTCGCCTTCGAAGAGAAGGATCCGGATGGACAGCACGTTCTCGTGAATAAGGTCTATGAAACATTGTTGGAAAGAGACCGGATTAAGATGGCCACGTACCGGTTCCATTCCTGGTCAGACAAAGCAATGACAGCAATCGGATGAGGTGCATTCTTAATGATATTATTGTCTTTCGGTTGCTCCCCGCGAACGACTTCGTCTGCCTCCTCCCGGATCCGGATCATGGCATTACAGAAGCTGCACTGCGCCGTCAACTTCTGTTATTGATACAGGTGGGACATACCGATCAATCTCCTCAAGCGATTCGGATTCTGTTGGTTCGATCTGCAATCAAATCAAAATCACTTCACATCAAGTGAAGAAGCACATACCAGCATGCATGTTGAGATCGGCCAAGAGCAAGTTGGGGGATGGAAGCCATAGTCCTAAACGTGTTTCTTCTAGCCTTTCTTTCATACAATGAGAGCTAAACTTACCTGGAGACGTTTGGCGAAGTCCATCACCTTCAAACCAGTTGACTTTTCCAAGTCTGCAAAGTCAATGATGAATTCGTGAGCGCAGCGCCCCTTCTCATTCTTGAACTTAATGGTGTAATGGTTCTTCAATCGCTCAGCCATGTAGTTAGCATTCAAGAGAGCAATCTCAGAGGAGCTTCGAAGGCCTGAACCACCAAGCATCTTCATGAACGCCCATGAAATCGTAAGGATAGACGCGCTCCCCCAAGGAGCAGCTGATACACAAGTAATCGCTTCTGAACCTCCTGTCTTCACAATCGGGTGCCCTGGAAGAAAAGGTGCAAGATGAGAGGCACAGCAAATCGGTCTACACTTTTATCAGAATTGAGAAGAGGTGACAGCAGTCCGTACCCTTGACCAGGTCCGCCTCCACCTTGAGAAAGAGTGCGGGTCAGAGAGCCCTTGCTGACTTTCGAAGTAATACTCACCGTGCGGGCTAGGCGCCACTATGAGAGAAGATCTAATCGCGAAAAGGAAAGCTCACATTGACAGAGTCTTGTGCAAGTTCAAATGACACACATCAGCACCGATCTTGCCGGGGTTCGTCAAGCCCATTTGCGCGTTCATGTTTGCTCCTGAGTAAGACCATCAATACATGAAGTTGAACGGCGTAGATGCTAACCGTCCAAGTAGACCTGCCCGCCATACTGATGCACGATATCACAAGCATCCTTCACACCAGTCTCGAAGACTCCGAACGTGTTTGGGTAAGTTACCTAAAGGATTTAGATAAACAATCAAGGTTCCTGTAGAACGCATACCATGAAGGCTGCCAAGGTATCCTTGTATTTCTCAGCCTTTTCCCTCAGATCTGCGAGATCAAGGTAGCCATTTGGTAGAGCCTTAACAGCAACTACTTTCATTCCTGCCATGATAGCGCTCTAAACCACAAGTAAAAATGGCGCCAATGCAAGAAGAGGAATACTTGCAGCTGGATTCGTCCCGTGTGCGCTGACAGGAACGAGGCATACATCCCTGTGTACATCTCCGCGAGAGTGATGATACGCTCTGATAACCGAAAGCCCAGCATACTCTCCTGCTGCTCCCGAATTCGGTTGCAAGGAAACAGCGGGGAGACCGGTGAGCGTGCAAAGATCTTTCTCTACTTCCTGCTTGTGTGTCAAACAATTTGAATGCTTGGAAGTGTTAAGGGCCCACTTGTATCATTTTCTGGTAGCCTATGGTTTGGTCCAACGGGGCAAAAGGATGCATGTCTGAGAAACCTGGCCAGCTAAGTGGTAACATTGATGTGGTGCTGTTAAGCTTCATTGTGCAACTCCCCAATGGAATCATGGCATCCACCAAGCTAAGATCTTTGTTCTGAAGCATATGCATGTATCGAAGGAATTCGGTCTCGGAGTGATGGGAGTTGAAGACTTGCTGCTGCAAAAACGGAGAGGTTCGGATTAGGTTAGATGGTATCGAAGGCGTCTCCACCGGTTTATCGATGGGATTGAAACCAGTGATACCTTGTTCGATTGCGAGGTCAACAACTTCTCGCCGCTCGAACTTCTTATCCTTGAAGCTGGCGAAAACGTTGAGGAGCGCGGTAATGTTGCTCAAATCCGCTGTCTCGTCTACAGATATCGAGATTGTCTCTTCTTTCCCCCACGGCCGGCCTAGATTTATCCCAGACTCTTCGCTTCTCTTGTGCACGGCTGACGCCCCGACGCTGGAAACGTCGACGACTATGGTGTTGAAGAAATTGGAGTTGCAAACTTTGAAATTGTCGCCTAAGGACTCTAGGCCAGATTTGAGCACCCTCGCTAAGCCATGAACCTTCTCGGCCATCCTCCTCAATCCTTCCGGCCCGTACCACACTGCGTACATGGCTGTCATATTGGCGAGGAGTGCCTGAGCGGTACAAATATTACTCGTCGCCTTTTCTCGTCGGATATGTTGCTCGCGAGTCTGAAGGGCCAGACGGTAAGCTGGCTTACCCAACGCGTCCTTCGAGAGCCCAATGAGACGGCCTGGAATTTTTCGCTTGAGCGACTCCGCACAGGAAAAGAACGCGGCGTGTGGGCCGCCATATCCAAGAGGAACCCCGAAAGTAGACGAGTTCCCAAATGCGATATCGCAACCCCATTCAGCTGGCGGCTTCAAAACGGTGAGAGCGAGAAGGTCCGTCGAGCAGCACACCAAACCACCCAGTTCATGAACTGCTGCAGCTACAGAAGACCAATCCTTGACTTCACCTAAAGAATCTGGGTATTGAACAAGAACGCCCATGACATCCTTCTTCACTTCTTCAGGAAGGGTGGATATCGCATTGGAGACGTCGATAACTTCGAGCTTGATCCCGAATGGCCCAGCACGAGTTTTGAGAAGGTCAAGCGTTTGTGGCCAGATGTTATGGTCTACTAGGAAGGTCTTCTTCTTTGTTCGGGCATTGTTGAAGCACATGAGCATGGCTTCTCCAGCCGCTGTAGATTCGTCAAGCAAAGACGCGTTTGAAATGGCGAGACCAGTCAACGAGGTCGCAACTGTTTGAAAGTTGATCAAAGATTCCAATCGACCTGCAAACGACATCTTCGTAATGCAATCGACGAGCAAACAGAGTGCCAACCTTGGGATATCTCAGGTTGATACGGCGTGTAAGAACTGAACCTGTAAGTGTTCCACTCCTCAGGTACGCGTCAGAAAGCAAGTAACGCCATCGTACCATGCGTGATTTTCCAGCAACTGGCATAAATCTCGTCAGTATCTCCCTAGTGATACGATGGACGGGAGCCAATAAGTTGAAGAAAGTAGTTTACGGTTTTCTTCAGTTAATGATCTACTAAACTCTTCTGACGTGCAATATCTGCTTTTACTCCATCCCATTTCGTGCCGAGGAGCAGTTGCGAAAGTCACACCTGCTCCATCTGCTTCGGAGGAGCAAATAATGGCACACGAGTGCATTAAGCGCGCTAACGCCCACCATCTACAGATGGACAAGAAATCTCTCCACAAAGTAGTTACAGCCCCACGCGCGAGCAGCAAGACTATTGTCCTCCAATACGGCCCAGGTTTAGTCATGAAATGGGAAACTCACGTTTCTCAGAATCACACCAGGCACTTTCGTGTTCTGATAGCCTCCCCCAATCCAGCTTTTGAATACCTTATTTTCATCCGCTCTCTCTTTTGCTAACTGCAAGAACCTCCTCTCACTCATCGGCTTCCCGATCAAGTCCTCCCATTCCTTCCTTTCCTGCTCTGAAAATTTAATATCCTTTGGAATAACATCCTCTAGGAAGCTGTCTAGACTCTGATAATTTAAGGTCTTGAGCATGTGCTCGACAGGGGAGGAAGAGACGGATTCATGAGCTCGAGGAAAAGCGTCGGTTTCTGAAGCGGAAGAAGGCGGAACGGCGCCCAAATGGCGAGGAAGGAAGGGGTCGAGCGGATCGAAAAGGCTCGTTGTTCCCTTTGAGGTGGTGTAAGCTGTCCGTAAAATTTGACGGTGGACTGTTGAACGCGACCTGTTGATAACGAGTCTCGAAGACGAGCGGAGCAGATTTTGCCCCTTAAGTCGTGTCAACATCGTCTCGTCGCTTTGCGAAGGGCTTGCACCTCAAAAAGTCGACTCGAGGAAGAAAAAACGCAAGACTTTGCAGAAGCTGATAGGAAAGTTTGCCGGTCGGTTGAAATTGTTGAAAACGATCCGAACCTTGAAATAGGTCGTGTGAGTTAAAGTGTCAATGGCAAAGGTCCTGCTAAAATCCTTTTCTCTTATGCTATGCTTTGTTCAGTTTTATGGAAGTGAATATATACCTGATGGTCATTTGCTATGGAGAAGCTACGTAGTTATGAGGGTATGAAGGTAATGGAAGATAGTGTCGACGTAAATACAACCAGATAGCCAACAGAATACATGAAACTGGGCATCATAACTCGCTAAAAGGATTGAGCTGGCTATAAGAAGCGGTTTGTACAGGACAAGAATCATGATACTAGTAGCTCTGCGCGGGAAAGTATGGCTGGGGAAGAATATTCACAATCAAAAGCTCGAAAACTGCCTGTGTTGAGCGAACTTAGAAAGAGCATGGAAAAAGGAGATGGACATATGTGGAAACGTTCCTTTCGGAAACTATAAATACGCAATATGGACAAAGGAAAGGAAGTATTTACAGCTGATGAAGAAGCACTAAAGATGATGAAGCCGGTCCTATCTTTACGGAATGATATGAAATAGAAGCGAAAGCGTCGAAGCATTGCTAGAGGTTGAGCTACAGATGTCGCGGGACGAAGTTTTGAAAATTACTTAGCAGAATCGAAGCGAAAAGGGTAGATTCGATAGTGATGGGATCAGGAAGATCCTTCTTCATCGATGACTTCCTCCTCGTAATCGTCGAAAGGTTCCTCTGAAGTCGCACTTGTACTGGCATGTGAGTTGTCGGTCGACCCAGAGTCAGCTCTGGACAGAGAAGGGTTCGACGACGCGTCACTAAGAGCAGCAGCGGCTTGATCTCTCTCGTGAACTTTTCCATGACGTCTGAGATTGCTCTGTTCCATAACATTAGTTTACTCCTGCATCCAATGAGAATGAACCGACCTGGACCGAGAACCCCCTACCGCAGATGTTGCACTTGAAAGGTTTCTCTCCCGTATGCGAGAACACGTGAATCTTCAAGCTCGAAGGTCTCGCAAACCTCTTATCACAATATCGACACTGATACCTCCCTCCAGCCGCGGTGGCAGCAGCAGCGTTTGCCTGACTAGCGGCCGCCGCGTACGGATCGATAGGGAGGGAGACGATCCCATTCGGGGTAACGATCTGTCTCTTCGGCACGACCTCAAATTCCAATCCGTTAGCAGCCTGGAAAGTCGTCCCTGGGGCTATAGGACCATACATGAACTGAGAGGGAAAAGCGACCGAGCGCATTTGGGGTAGAGATGGAGTTCTGGCGAGGACGACGGCGGGATGATCCTTTTGACCATCCGAATTTCGGCGCAACACAGCTTCGTCCCCGAGACCTCCATGGTGAGGATGATGTTGCGAATGTGGGATGTAAACTCCTCGATCGAGCGCATACGCTCTCTCCCAATCCAGATCCACGACGGCAGAGGTCGGCCTCGAACCTGCTTCCGATGAAGGTGCGGAATCGACATTTAGTCGATCAAAAGTCTCGAAAGGGTTCGGGAGACCAGTCGTTGGTGCTTGAGAGGGTGGAGAGGGAAAACGTCCAGAAGAAGCGACAGATGACATTGAGGAAGGCGGAGAGGGAATGTCAGAGAAGAAAGTGGAGGTGTTGGAGGGCGGGAGGAGGTTGTATTGGAACTGAGGGGAGGGAGAAGTTTGAGAGGGGGCCAGGTGAGGATGTGTGCGCGTCTGCTGTGGAGCTGGGAGGATGGTTTGAGGCTGAAGGCTGTAAGGGTGATGATGGGGGTGTTGTTGCTGGTAATGATAAGAGGACTGCAATTCTGCACCGGAGGAAGAAGCGGGGCGGAGCTGTTGTTGGTATTCAGCCTGAAAGTGTTGAGCCAAGGCGGCAGAAGCAGAAGCAGAACTGTCCGAAAATCGATGATGGCTCGTTGAAGGAATTCGGGCCGGATTCGAGGCGTTAACGGTCGAAGATTCGTAACCCGTCATGAAGTCAGGTCGATCAGCCGTTGGTGTTCTGTGCGGTTCGAACTGATAGAATCGAACATTCGATTTCTCTCCATTCCCGTGTCCATTTGGGTTCACATTGGTGAACGAATTCGACCTCTGTTCCACGTCATTATTAAATCCTTTCATTCAGAATAGATGAAGAGAAACCTACAATCCCAGAGGGCAAAGGATGCAAGGGAGCGCCAGAAGGAGTGATGGACAAGTCTACTGGAGGGAGATCTATCCTCATGCTTGGATTCTGGGCATAAGAGATCCCAGACGAGGTGGACGGTCGTTGATCCATGCCGATCGAGTGATCCCAAGACGCATGTACGACGGAGGAGAGTCCAGCAGAGGTCGAAGGACGCTGATCTGCTGGCATTGCGTTCTTTGGATTCGCCACAGTGGCGGTCCCATCGCCAGGGTGAACGTTGAAGTGAATTTGAGGATCCAGCTGTAATTGTTGATCTGTCGATCGCGGAGGTAAAGGGGGAGTTGGAGTCGTGAAAAAGATTCCGACGTCGGTATTTATGAGGAAGGGGAAGCGATGAAGCGCAGGCGGGTTATGAGCGGCAAGAGTGAACGGGCGAGTCCAAAACGTCATAAGGGGAAGGCTCGCGTCACAGAATAGTTTTGTTTGGGATAGAGTTTTGTCCGGCACGAGATCGAACAAGGTGGCGATATGAAATTATCGAAAGAGCGAGCAAGGCGAGGTGGCCACGAGACAGGAACAGAATGAACGGATCAATGGGCACGCGTCAGGCTTTCGCGTTAGAATCGAGCTTGCAAACAAGAGTGGAAGTAACGGACCGAGATTTCCTGGAAAGAGCTGTCTCAGCGAAGGTAGCCTGCCACCAGTCGCTCCTTGGCTCGTCAATGAACTAGCTGGAGAACCGCTTGAGCTTTTCTCCTGTGCTGCTGCTCCTTCTAGCCTGTGGGCCTCTGTGTTTGAAGAATCTGGGCTAGATCGCGCCAGCATTGAACAAGGCGAAGAATTAGAAGAATTGTGAGGAGAAGTTGGGGACGGAAATTCGATTGGGGTGATGGTTCTGATATGGGAGAGCTGATACGGTCCTGAGAGCACAGGGAGAGAAGGGAAGTTCGTTATGGAGGATATGGACACGCTCATGGGGATATGGTTAGGATGTCTCGTCGACTCGGAGTACGAGTGATATGGTCGAAGTTGATGGTTGTTTTTGGAGGGTTTGGCTGGAGAACCGTGAGGTTAGCAGTGCAAGGTCTAAGCCCTAACGAGATGGTGGAAGCTGGTGGAAGCAGACCTCGGACCTCCCAACTTGACGTTGAAAAGGTGTTGGGTCCTTGTGCTGCGCAGGCAAGTTAACATTTAGTGGGTTGCGTCACTTTTGGCGCCTTAAACGTTAATCGTGCAATCTTTAATCAACCTTATCTTAAAGACACCCATCCGAGCTCACGCGCCGACTCCCTTTTGTACAGTTCGTGCTTAGGTGGCTACGTATCTCCTTTTTGCGCTCTTTCAAGCAGCTCTGCATCGTTATTACATGCAGCCCTCAACGTTTCTCCAAAAATGGAGGTGTCGACCCACTTTGACCCCAACCTCGACAACACCAACAGGCTGTACATCACCTCCGATTTGGGGTCTCCAGCTCCGGGCTTTTGAAAACAAATAGTCCCAAAATATCGGTCTTATCTTTCAACTGCCAGTCCCCTCTTCCATTTTGCATCGTCCATTCGGCCGCCCGATCACTCTATGTACTCCCACATATCCTCTGATAATCCAGGAGTAATCTTGAGGAAAAATCGAAAAGGTGCGCGACTTCCATTGTGGCGTTGGTCAGAAAAGACATCCTCCAAACCGATCCACTATTCTGGGCTTAAAGCCGAAAATAGTCAACAGACCGAAACAATGGACCGAGTTGTTCAGCTTTGCTGCGCTCGGTGCGGTCCGCCATTGTCAGCGCTATTGTAAGAGACCAAGAGCAGATGCGCACTGTTTCACGCCTTTTCGTTAGCTGTGACAGAACAGGACGCTTCGAGGAACACTACGCAGAACAGAACACCCAAAGAATTGATCATGAGCGGTGTGTCAAGGAGCCAACGGGAACTAGACGTTCCAGCTAAGATGTTCTATGGTATGGATGGATGGCTGAAGGACGACGAAGGGACAGGGACTCTTGGCTCAATCTGTTGCCTGACAGACCGCAGGTAGAAGAAAGAATTGAAGAAGTCGGTGGTCCGAGTTAGGCTAAGGATTTGAAGGAGAAGAAGAACGATGCAGAATTATTTGCATGAGACTGAATTCTGAGGTTCGAGTTCCAGCCACCTTCATCCACCGATATCGAGATCATTACAACTTGCTACCCGTCGCAACAGGACCGCTCTGCGAGCTAGAAGGGAGAAGGTGGTTCTCCAACTGATCGCAGAACCTGAGGATCCATTCACTCCCTTCATCGGAAATCAGCCACCTCCAATTTTCTCCGACGTCCTTCGTATCCAGATCCTTCTCTGGAATGTTCTCGCACTTCCTCAATCCGAATATGTGAGACAACAACTATGTGCAATCATCCCAGCAAAATTAGTAGCTCTTCAACTGAGCTTAAAATAGGAGGGAAAGACGAACCTGTGGTGTGCAGGGTGGATTCATCACTCGCAAACATCCGATGCCAGTGCAACTGACCAGCATGCGACCGACATTGACTGGCGCCAACGCGTGGTCGGAGGAGGGAGAAGAATTGGGAGGATCCGAGAGGAGATAAGAGTAGTGGGACTGGAGAATGTGGATTGGTAAATCAGGGTGCGAGTCGGCCAACCGCGAGATGAGCTTGTCATGGAATGGTGTGTATATAGAAGACCACGTATTGTACTACGAGTCCATCGCATGTCAGTATTTATCCATTAACAGTTGTGTGTAGGGACTCACACCGCGCTGCTTCGTATCGTTCACATTATCGGGCAGGATATCCCTGCGGCCTTGCTTTCGCAGAGTCGCATTAGTTTCAGGTTCCACGGCCTCAGCCAATGCATGCATATTGTTGATCACCTGTTTGGATTATTTTCAGCACAGCTATATAGAGAAATGAGCAAAGCTTGCTTTGGCGATGCCAATGAAGCTGACGCATTTTAGACCCGCTTCTCTCGCGAATTCAACCTTGTGAGTCTTCTCCTGCAAGCTAGAAGAGACGCTGGGAGACTGAAGATAGCTGACAAACGTCTTCACCGAGCTCGGGAGGTTGAGAGAGAACAAGGAAGCCGTCTACTTGCATCGACGATTCAGTAACTGTCTCATCAACCGCACAAGGAGAGTACGAACGGTCAAGGTGATCCAAACTTGGTCATTAAGGCGGTGTTTATGTGTTTCGTTTCGCAAGGAGGAAAGTAGAGAGACGGTGGAAGCAGCAGAGGGGAGGGTGGGAAACGCTCGTGCATTAATGATAGTCTTGAGTGACTGGGAGATTGCTGGGGAAGCCATTGGATCTAGCAGCGCGGGCAATGAGATAAATCACTTGGCGCAAAGAATCTCAGGGATAAGAGAAGTACAAACCTTTATAACTGCCCAAAGTTCAAGTGGAAGGAAACGTCAAATGCTAGTTTGCTCTCGTGCTATCACGAGTTCGGCTTGAACTTCAGTACTCCCAATTTGCTTATTTCGGTCACTCACAGAGACGTGTCGATGTGTGAGTCCCTAATGTTATCGTGCTCGCAAATATGAGGCAGAGATGAGCAAACTGCAATTCCCGTTGTCGGCAAAACACTCTTCCGAGTCTTGTAACTGCTTCGCGCCAAACAAACCTAACGAACACCATTGCAATTGTGTTGTTCAAGTTGCAAAATGTGAGTTCTCTCCCTTTTCAGAATATGCTCATCAGTATTTGAAGGGCACCACCGCGAGGGTCAACGAAATCTCGTTCTGCTCAAGACACGCCTCAAAGTGGAACTCCTGGGCCAGCAGTTCAGTCCCCAGCAGAAACGCTTTCCTACTCTGGTGCACCGCGGCCATGGAAAAATCCCAATTTCACCAAGTACCAAGACTCACGTAATTCTAGAAAGAACAAGAACCTCAAACAGATTTTGACTCAGGAGAGAGAAAGGGCGGCAGCCATCAGAGCTGAAAGAGAAGCGAAGAAGAACAGTACAGCCGGCGAGGACGTGGTGATGGAAGATCAAGAAGACGGTGGGGATTGGATGTGCTGTGAGAATCTCACGCGGTCCTCATATTTTTTCTCATTGTCTTCAGATCATAACTACCAAGCTCCGCCTTCACTTCTTCCTCCCAAGAAATATTGCGACGTAACTGGCTTAGAAGCCAAATACGTCGATCCAAAAACGCAACTTCGTTATCACTCCGTTGAGATTTATGAGGTGATCAAAGGATTCGTGCGTTTCTCTTTGAACTTACGTAGGGAGATTCACACCAGGCATCAGCATCCTCATACGATCCAAAGCTACTTAGAGTTACGCGGGCGAGGTGTAGTACTTCGATAGCCAAGTGGGCAGCTTATATTGAATGATTAAGAAAGAAAATCTATTAGGATACGCACAATCACAGAATTGTCCGTCTGCCCATTAGAAAACCCAGAATCAAACCACATCTTTGCCTCAAACGTCGCCTCAATGAGCGGCAGCGCTGTTCTGAGTAGCTCCGTAGCTCTCGCGCTCACCGTCTTCGGACTCGACCACTGCGTCATCCAGCAATCTTTGTTGTTCCTCCACCCATTCTCTCACATGCCCATTCACAGGTTTTCCATAATCATCGATCCCCTTCGCCCTCTGTCTGATCTTCCAAAGTATGCACATGATGAGAAGACAACCCTGACAGACGCCTGTGACGCTCTATATGCATCCATCAACAAGGCAGCCCTAAAAGTATGCACGCCAACAGGAAAGTTGCTTACGTAGGTCAACCAGGTCGTCCAATTGACACCTTCCCTCCCAACCAAAGCCAAGATGAATACGACCGTTCCCGGAGTCTGAATACACATCATGGGTATGCTCAAACTGCCAACGACTTTGGCCATGAAGGTGTGCAGGAGTTGGGGGAGATATTGTGTCATCGCGAGAATGGCTGAGATTATTCCCATGACCGCTGCAAAGTTAGACGGATGGCTCGATCCCGGTGAGGAGAAAAGAGGTATGCCGATGGTGAGCGAGAGCACTACCACTGTGTAGGTGAAGGTGAAGTAAAACAGAGAAAGTGAAGTGCGGTATGTCTTCGTGATTGTCGTAGCCGGCGTAGGCGTGGGATGAGTTGAGGACAAGGACGCTATGTGTATGTCATACTTAAGCGTTGGTGGGTAGTAGATCATGAAAAGAACAAAGCTGAGGTACAGGAGTTAAGTCACGTGACTAGGACGAACGAAGAGGATCACACACACAACATTGAACATAAACATCTGCAACCCAACTTGTATAACCCCCAAAACATTCTCAAAACATCCCATCTTGCTCTATTCCCTGACGTCAGCTCTGCCTCACGTCCTACAAGAACAACAAGCAGACCGTTTTACTGCAACATTTCACCACCTCCCACTGCAATACCAAGACATTTGCAAAACTACTAATGCTACTCGTGCTCCCGAGGAATAAGAAGTAATGGGAAAGACCTTGAGAGGACTTGGAGCTGAAAATTCGCCATTGTTGGGGGAGATAGGAGATGACAAGCCCAATGCAGACCAGGGTCGATAACACAGCAGTCCTATGGTCATGCTCTTCGATGCACCGCCCCGGTATAGGATATGGAGCTGGAGTTGTCATATTGGCAGCCTAATTACTTCAAACAATAATTAGTTGCTTGAGTAACAAGCTTGTTTGGGGGAATCGGTTCCGTAATCCGCCCACCAGAGTGCTTTTGCTCCTACTTGCTTTCAAGGATGAACTGCGTTTTTCGTGCCATTACACCTGCCATAGCAGCATCTCGCGCTATTTATAAGCAGGGGGGAAAGTTGGGTGTTGTTAGAAGACAATTGCAGAGGGAAGAGCAGTTCTTTGGAGATAGGCCATGGCGACTGGCGAATGGGACGAGATACTTTTCTAACACTACAAGTGCGTACTCTTTTCTGTTTTGTGGTGGTTGTCAGTGGCGACTGCAATAACTCTTTCTATCTTTGATGTCTCCTCCTGTGTGCTTTCGTCCTGCTGACGGTGATGCTGATCCAGCTGACCGGCACGGAGGCCACGGGAAGCCAGCTGAAGGTGAAGGGTCAGCCTTTTCCTGCTCTCCGACAGCTCTGTCTAGGCTCTAAGACTGAACTCTAATTCAGAGTAACGATACATTTCAAGAAACACAATGGAGAACACATCAAAACCGTTCAAGCAAATGTAGGGGACGACGTAGTAGATGTATCGTGGGAATGGGATTTGGACATTGAAGGTATTCGTTTAATGGTCGTGTGTACATTTCTAATCACAGCTATGAAGCTGCCTGTGAAAAATCGATTGCCTGCTCGACATGCCATGTCATTCTTGAGCCAAAGATTTACGACAATCTCGAAGAACCATCAGATGAAGAGAACGATATGCTCGACCTTGCTTTCGGTCTGACCGACACCTCTCGGCTTGGTTGTCAGGTCAAAATAACTAAGGAAATGGATGGCATGACTGTTACGCTTCCGAGTGCAACAAGAAATATGCGGGTTGATGGTATTCCTTTTTACCTGATCCAGTCGTTCATGCTGAATGATTTTCTGTGCAGGATCGAAGCCTACGCATCATTAGGCATATATATGAACCTGCATGACCTCGATAGCTAAATTGCCTTAGAGAGGCTTTAATTTCACCTTGTAATTATGTATACCTCTTGCAAAACGAATGGCCATCTCACCGCTCGCCAATTCCCTCCACAGTTACTTCACAACTCATCCATCAATCCTTTGTCCATATCAGCTTTCAAGAGGTCCTTCATGCCAGCAGGCAAGATTGGTTGACCATCTTCTCCTTTGATATACTTGAACGGCATCATCACACTTTCACCTGGTGCAAACACGATTTCTGGATTCTTCGAATACTCAATTTCGTCAAGTTTCTTGCCTCCAAGTACTATTTTTGCGACGGCAACCGCGGTGTCTGTCGTCATTTGGTCCTGCCTCAATCTCAGCTCACATATACATCATGGATGTGTCTTACTGGCCCAAGATGTCGCCCCACAAAGCCCATATTTCTCAATGCAGACGTCCTCTGATAACAAATATGTTATCTCAGAGCTAGTGAAAGGGCACGACAACGTACATCTCTTGGTGGGTCGTCACCTAAAATCCCTCCAAACACGAAATGTGTATTTGAGCTGTAATCTTCTGGCGAGAGCTCTTTTGACCCCTGAGGATCCAGCAAAATAGCAGGTGCTGATTTCGGGTCCGGTACAATGGCTGAAACTGATTCTGTGGTAAGGGTGAAGTTGGCTGGAAGGGTAGGCTGGACAGAAGCCAGCTTTTGTTGCAGAGAGGAAAGATTTGATGAGGAAAGGTTCGAGAACACGACATCCATATCTGGAGCAACGGTACGAATGATTTTTCTATTGTAAATTTGAGGACGAGAGTATTAGACAGAAGAGCGGAACGCACGAGTACTCCAGCAGCACCCATTCTGCTACCTCTGCCTTTTGTTCCTCTGGTTCCATGTGCTCTGCCGCATAATGGTTTGCGCTACGCTGCTCAAATTTGATGTAACACACCTATGATGAATGTCTTTCTGGCCATTTTGAAGTTTCTTGTAATTATAGCGGGACAACAGATTTGCGATTTGCAACCTCGATGGTGGAAAGTTGAAAACTATAATCATGTTTGAAAGGCAGGCCGGATTTCGCAACCTTATCTTACTTCCAGTAACAAAGCAAGCAACGGAACAGGATTCTGATTTTTGGAGAAGTGAGCGTAGACCGTGAGCGAGTTAAGGAAGGGAAGAGGAACTTCCGCGGTTGCTCTAAGGTTTTAGGGCAAAAATTGTTAGTAAGTTCCACATTGGGTTCTGCGACATTGGGGCTTGCTGGTGGGATTAAACAAAGGTTCATATTTTGTCTCTGTTGGATCAGCCACGTCTCGGGGGTGGACAACGTTATGACTACTCTCTATCATCCATCCATCTTTCATCACGCGTCTGTCTCGACTTCGCCCACTGTGGACAACTCCCAACCACTAAGCATGAACTCATACCGAAATAGCCCGTACGACTCTCAGTACCTGCAAGCAAATGGATCCAGCACGTCTATAGATTCTGGAAGTTCCATGTCGCTCATGGACCAGGTCAAGAGTTGGAATGATGCTCAGGTGAAGCAATGGATGATAGAGAACAGAGTCGGCAACTATGCGGACCTCTTTGCCAAAAACGATATTCGAGGGTCAGTCTTGTTGGATATGGATCAAGAGTCATTGAAAGAGTTGGGACTTCGCCTGGTTGGAGACCGGACCAAGATTATGATCGCCATCAAGAAGTTGAGAGCACAGTGTGCCTCTAGCTCGGGGTCGACCATAAGTAATCATTCGCTGAAAAAGCAGGTTTCGATTCCAGCCATTCAGCAATATAACCCGGCCCAGATTGGTGGGCGCGAACGCAGCGAGTCGTCGGCTTCTTCTGCTTCCAATCACCAGTATGGTGCTTCCCGTCCTTCAACAACAGCCAGCTCTAATCCTTCAGTCTCTTCTTCACGGCCTCCAACAGGGCAGCATCGCCGTCCAGGTTCAAAAGGAGGAACTGGGAAGGTCCCTCCGCCTCTCCATCTTACTCAGTCTTCCTCTCGTGATTTAGGTCAAGCATATCAAACGCCGCACTACCCTCAGACCGGCAATCATCTGGTGGCCACTCCTGCAAACGAAATCCGTCCTTCTCCTCGACAGCCACCTCAAACCCTTCCTCCACCGCTGCCGAGCAAGACTCCCAACCTTCTGTCCTCCACCAATCCCCCACCCTCTTCGCACCAGCGGGCTATTACGGCCCCCCAAGGATCTGCTTCTTCTCAGCCTTGGGCTGGTGACTACGGTCTTCCCAAGGCTCCTGCTCCCGGAAATCTCCTGTCCGCCAGCACCAAATCTCGCGGCGCGAGCAAATCACCTAATACCATTGCCCAGGGTCTCCCAGAGACACCAGGCTATCATCGAAAGTCCCCTTCGCTCTCTCAAGTCATGCCTCCGACTGTTTCCGTCTCTTCGGCAAATCAGCGTCCTTCTACAGCTCAGACACCTAATCAAGGCGGCTTCTACGCTGGTTCTCCCACGGAACCTTCTTATCGGAAACCTTCCAACTATGAAGCACACCAGAACCTCGAAATTGCTGTACCTCAGAGGAAGGAAGCTGGTGGCCTAGGTTTCTCTGTTGGAAAAGGAGGTTTTGGCCGTCCGTCAACTCCAGCTGGGACAGTTTCTGTTGGTGGACATGGGACAACTCCGTCGTTGGACGATCTAATGAACAAGACGGTTAAATTCAAAGGTGATGACGGAGTGTCGAAGATGATGCATTTTTCGGATTCCGATACCGCGTCTCAGGTTATGCTCACTGTTTTGCGAAAGTTTGGGAAGTTTGGAAAGGACCAATTTCCTCAAGATTTTGAAGATAGCGATGATGACGAGGATATGGCGGAGATGGAAGGATGGGGAGTGTTTGGGTCTACGGCGGATGGTCAAACTAAGGGGCTTACAAAAGGGGAGTTGATGGACATTTGCCGCAATGGAACACGGGCTGATAGACAGCGAGGTTTGATGTTGAGGAAGATGCACCATTCTGACGGGCCTAAGAGGAAAAATCGAAAGCTTCAAGAGTTCTTCGGTATCCATGGACCAACAATTGCGACACCTTCCTCCCCTTACCTTGACCTCCAGATCCCTGCTACCCAAATTGAACCAGCTTCTCCTCCAACGCCTCATGCAGAAGCAATGGGAGGCGCTTACACCGAAGAATATGAACCCGAAACAGACGCGACATTTATTCCTCGAAAAATGAACCGCGCGAGCACGATCTCCGTCATGTCTGGGTTAGGCGTTGTGGAAGCTAGTCAGGCAGCCCAACAATTGCGCTCTCCATCTTCCGGCGTGCCTGTCAATGGTAACCCAGCTGGTGTTCGGTTCCAAGGCCAACGTCCACCTTCCGAAATCATCAATGGAAACTTCACGGATTTCTTCCCTCAAGCGGACCAGAAGAAGTTGACGAAGAATGTTCGAAAGAGCATCCGACTCTCGATGCGACGCCGCGACAGTCAATACATTGTTCCAGACCCTCGTGGCGATTGGGACAGCTTTCAGAAGCTAAATCTCAATTCCAGGTTCAGCAACAGTACAATCGGTTCTCACCGTATGAGCACAATGGACACAACCCCTGACGGCTCAACGCTTTCTTCTGTCGACAGCCATTTGACGGAACATCCCGCCTCAGTTGGGATGAGGAATCCCCCACAAAGGCAGAATGCGCAAGATCGGCTTAGTGTCGTGAGCCAAATTCGCAACAGTATGAGGAGACCGGACTCTGACAACGCCAGCCTGCTGACAATGGATGAGGTGGCGGCGGAAGTCGAGAATCGGCGATTGAGTGTCGCAAGTTGGATGGTTGGAGACGACGATGATGACTTTGACAGACCGCTTTCATCCAACATTACTCCGATCATCGACGAAGAGGAGGAAGAGGACGATGAGGAGACGGAAGACGAGGAGGATAAGCCTCAAGCGTATACCTCGCAAGGAGCAAAGGCTCAAGTCAAGTGGATTAAAGGTACCTTAATTGGTGCTGGTTCTTTTGGAAGCGTATAGTACGCTCTCCTTCTACCTTTACTCAATTTTTTCGTTGAATCTATTCATAGCCTCGGGATGAACTCGACAAACGGAACCCTGATGGCCGTCAAGCAAGTGGAACTCCCAACCGGAAATTCCCACAACGAGGAGCGAAAAAAGAGCATGCTGGAGGCCTTGGAGAGGGAGATCGAGTTGCTGAAGGAGTTGCAGCACGAACGTTCGTTTTTCTCAGTCACTCGTCGCTCGATCCTCACTTGACTGCTAAACAGGGATCGTACAATACCTTGACTCTTCCTCAGATGGGGTCCACCTTAACATTTTTCTCGAATACGTCCCTGGTGGATCGGTTCAACTTTTGTTGAAAACTTACGGCGCTTTTGAAGAAGCGCTAACCCGCACTTGGAGCAGCCAAATTCTCGAAGGTTTGCAATATCTTCACGAGAAGGATATCATCCATCGTGATATCAAAGGGGCTAATGTGCTTGGTACATTTTAACTGCATCTCGCTCCTGCGGATCATTGATATCCCTGCTTCTAGTCGACAACAAAGGTGGCATCAAGATCTCCGATTTCGGTATTTCGAAGAAGGTTGAAGATGGCACACTGAGTGCGCGCTTCTCCTTTACTGCCGTCCATAGTTCTCACTTTGTCATAGATCTGTTGGCGACTGCCCGAGTTCATCGACCGTCTCTGCAGGGTTCAGTATTTTGGATGGCACCGGAAGTCGTGAAGCAGACATCGTACACCAAGAAAGCGGACATCTGGAGCTTGGGCTGTCTCATAATTGAGATGTTGACTGGCTCTCATCCTTGGGCAAACTTGACCCAAATGCAGGCGATTTTCAAGGTAATCATTATCTCCTGTAAATTCGAGCTATTTGCTGACTTCCTTCCAGATAGGCTCTTCTGCCCGACCTACGATTCCTGACGATATCACTGAGCATGCTCAGCACTTCTTGGAGCAGACGTTCCTCATGTATGTGTTCCATTACGTGACTAACTGTCAAGCTGAACGTGCACACAGTAATCACCTCGAACGTCCTACTGCTGCCGAACTACTCAAGCATCCATGGCAGACATCTTTGATACCCTAGATGATTCCCTTTCCTCCTTTCTTCTGAGTTTGCAGATTCCCTGTCAGCAATGCTGCCTGTCCCCCGCTCGTTCCTAAGGGAGACTTTTCAAGTCGCTCATGTTGTTGATAAAGGATCAGTTTGTTTTCAGTCAATAGTCCAACATGTATCGTAATCGCTCAGCATTTTTGGACCGTGATATGGATGATATGGATATCCCCTCGATACCCCAGTTTCCCATGCTCAATACCCAACTTTACTTAATACTCTTAGCCTTGCTTAGCTTATCACGTATCTCTTGACTATCGCAGAGCCTGATCGACCTTGCTTCTCTGCCATTCTCGGCACGCGCGCAGCACGACAGGAGAACCAATATAAGAAGCAAGCTTGCGAACTCGCGACTTCATCGATTCACATTTGAGCTATCTTTACCTGCTAGCTGTGCCGCGCCAATTCGTAAAAAATTATGGCTACTCGAGTTCATCCCCTCGCTAGGTCTGCGTTCTCGAAATCAGGCTGGTCCCATTGCTGTTACGCTTTGGCGAATGTGTTGATCGCGTGCCAGGATCAAGCGGGCTCTACGATCGCGCTCGTCCCTCGTATCCTTCTCAATCTTTGGCTCTGATTGCCACACGATTGCCTGCATCTGCACGCGTCGTCGAATTGGGCTCAGGCACTGGAATCTTCACGCGTGCTTTCCTCTCCTCTCACGGTTGGTTTGGTTTGGTAGAGGGAGAAGGTGTTAAAGGTCGTGGGCAAAAGAGTGGAGGAGGGAGAAGAGAAGGCAGTCCAGTCATTACATTGAGAATGAGTTATGGGACAGTTGTTGGGGGTAGAAACAAGCAGAGATCGAAAGCCACGACGTGTAGACCGTCACGAAGAGGGCGGCGTAACGAGAACTCCCCAAACTTCAAGAGAAATATAAGACCGTTTAGTTTCTGTACGAAGGTGGTAGGTTCGGCTATGACTCCTCAGGGCTGAAGCACGCGGAGCATTCGTAGTGCGTAAAAGGGATGGGTGAAGAGTCCAGGTAGTGCCAGGAGCTCTAAGGTTTAGTCTCGTTCAACTCGTGGTCCAAAGTTGTGCGCTCGTTAGAGACGGAAGTCCAGGTTTAGGCGTGCTAGAGTGGTGGTTGGGTTATTTCGTTGTCGGTTTTTTCTGACTGGTATCGCGAGCTAGGTAGGAAAGGTTAGGTTACCTTACGGACACGTTACTGGTGGTTCAGGCGGGTGAATAGTAAGTGTCCCTAGAAAGGCTTGAGAGGTAGGTGTGTAAGCGTTAGTTGGAACGGACGGTCGAGTGAGAAGAGTATTCGTCAATGCTTAGGGAGGGAGTAGGGAAGACGCCCAAGTTGTCGATCGGTAAACGGTTAACTTC
>MU271215.1:1274-23792 GCA_021432655.1 Atractiella rhizophila | reverse complement strand
TCCGCTCTCGTTGTTGGAGGAGATGAGGAGGAGAATGTGTTGGCGACTTGGAGGAAGAAAGGGATGGAGGTGAGGGAGATTGAGTGGGGTGGGAAGCAGGCCAAGTTGGTCAGTATTGCGTGCAAGAAGCCATGATCATTTGCTCATGGACATGGACCGGTTGCTTAACAAATCTAATTCGCCTTTCTTGTTGATACTTCTCTCTTTCAATGTTTTGCGCCCGGTTAGATTTTTTTATGGTATTGTAATAGTATTTAGAGAAATCAATCAGAACAAGCAGGTTCACATGGTCCTTTGATTTGGATGAGTTTGATACATTGAAAATAATTGGTTCTTCATCTAAATATTAGCAAGATAATTCACACACAGAGGATGAGAATGCGTGAAGTCAGAGATACGCAACGATATCCTGATATTCAAATGAAGGACGAAAGGGTAAATGATTCCAAATCAAGCCAAGCGACAATCGCGAAGACCAGTCTCGAAGTCTGTTCGTCGTTTATGTGATAATAAACACACATGAAACCCAAAACGGGTATATCCGCCAGTTCAACAAACTCGCAGTTCGAAAACAAAATAGAATGGACTCCGGACGACATCCACTGGAAACAAGAGGGGCGAAAGCAAAAGGAGAGCGAGACAAAAATCTATGTTGACCGAAAACTTTTTCGAATTAAAGCGACCTCGTACCACAGAAGTTGCAGATGGATATTATTGTGGACGGAGACGGAGACGAAGGCGCGATGGAAGACGAATGGAAGGTGGGGATAGAAACGAATCAAGCACCGATTGAAATAGTCGCCAGCGGGAGAAAGATCAAATCATCGCTCGCTGTTGGAGGAGAGGCGGACGCATGGCGGCCAGGTTCCGCTCGATTTTGAGACTGATGGACGGACAACGGGAAATCGCAGGCATGTATATGAGGTCGCTGGAATGCTGATGGATGTTTCTTTTGGTACAGAGTGGATGTAACGGTCGTATGATCGAGAAATGCGAATTGACTACCCAGAATGGTGTTAGAAGGAAGTCGAGGAAGTGAGAGAGGAGACGTACATGCTGAATTGAGGCGAACAACAGAGAAAATCCCAAAACTGCTTCAGAGAAAGTGCATCTATTTGACCAGTTCAGCCGGCGCACTGATACCCTAATGATACCCATGTCACATTAGCAAATGTCGGGAGGGAACGAAGGAATTGTCATACAATGGCGTCTCTCCTCCTCCGCGCTATCAAAACAGCGAGAGCATTTCGAGCACGTGTATGTGTATCGAATAACGAGTATTTGGGGAAGTTTGGAGCACCAAGTCCTAACACAATGTCGAAGATGGAAGTCAGCTCCGATGTCAACAATGGAAAAGAAGACAGGATACTCACAAAGATTTGGACATATTGAGAGATTTCTATGTTACTGTTGGCAGTGGAGAAGAATCGGGGTTGGTTGCTGGAACGGCTGTATTCAAGCTTTTATCAGGCCACCTGAAAGGATGGTTGGGAGGAGACACACGTTTGATAGTTAAGGCAGAGCCGCGTAGACTATGAAGTGTTTCCAAGTTGCGGAAGGAGGCAGAGTGGGAGAGATTTGAAGCGCCTCGCAGTTATATGAAAACTCTCTGTTTGTTTCGCGAAGAGGCTGGATTCGTCGGCGTTCGAAAAAATCGCAGATGCCTGCGGAAATGAAAAGGTGAGATCAATTTATTATTGATGACACTCGAGGCCGTCGTGAAGGAGATGGAGATCGGAATTGGCACTCACCAGCCGGATCTGGTGCCGAAGGCAAGTCGTTATGAAGCAGACTCGGCGTGATTCCGCCTCGATGTTGCGCCGGAAATGGATGGGAGCGAGGAGAGAATCGCGGGAGAAGAAGGAAGATGGTCTTTTATGTTTCAAAGAGACCGGCCGTTTAGGATGTGCGAAAGCCTCGGGGTCTCGGAGCGCGAGTGGAAGAGGTCTTGGGTTCGTAAAAAAGCGCTGCAGAGTATTTATGAAGCGAGCCTAAGAAGGTGCTGAGGTGCTTGATTTGGGCACGACGAGATCGATTGCGGTGATGGGAATCAATGAATTGACAGCAATTGGGATATTAAGAGAGTTGGTGACGGGAATGGATGTATCTGGGTGAAGCAAGCATTGAGTCACAACCTACGAAGTGACAAGCACGAACCTCAAGACCGTCTTTCTTCCTTGCCTCTTGGGGGATGGGACGCTTGGGGCAGCGTGTGCAGCTTTAAGCTGGCTGGTGAGGTCAAACTGGGAAAGATGTTGTGACGATCGCTGAAAATCTCCCAAAGACAAGGCAGCCTTTTTGAAGATGGATGAACTGGAAGGTGACGTCGGGAACGCAGTGAAACCTTCACCCCGACGTCATGAGACGGCAACAGACTCAATGGATCGACAGCGATCGACAGTTAGCCCAAAACCTGAAACATCCACATCCGGAAAGGCCGGACCTTAAGGTTAAGGCGTCCGAAATCCGGCCAGCGTGCGTCGGCTCGGTGAACGGACAGTGGCTGTTTGCCTCTGTAATTCCTCGCGTTTCTCTGACGCGTCCTTGACCTTCCAACGATAGCAGAACAAGTTGACCATCATGGAAGTTTCATTCGGTAAGTCTTTTGCTCACTCCTAGTATTATCTGACTTGCGGTGCAGGCATCACAGGCAAAGACTATGTCATCTTTGCCTCTGACACTTCTTCAGTTCGTTCGATCGTCAGGATGAAGTCGGACGAGGACAAGCAGAAGGAGATTGGGAAGCACTTGGTCATGGCCTACTCTGGCGAACCCGGTATGTCGAATCCTTTCTCTCACTTTGGGACTGGGAAAAGGAGGCCGACATGTTCTGCTTGCTCATTTGCTTCGACTGTGTGATGGATGGCAGGCGACACAGTTCAATTTGCAGAATATGTGGAACGGAACATGAGGCTCTATGCCATCAGGTTCGTCTCTTTTCATGTATCGATGAACCCACGAGTGATTCGACGGTTCTGTATAGAAATCACATCGCACTTCGACCGTCTTCCGCTGCCTCTTGGACTCGCGCAGAGCTCGCAAAGTCCATTCGTTCCCGCAACCCCTACTCCGTCAACCTCCTGCTTGGCGGTTGGGATCCTACGTCGAATACTCCCCATCTCTACTGGCTCGACTACCTCGGAACCATGGCCACGGTTCCTTTCGCAGCTCACGGATACGGAGCCTACTTCTCCCTCAGCACGATGGATCGGTACCACAATCCCGAAGGAACGCTGGAAGAGGGATTGGATCTGTTGAGAAAGTGCATCAACGAGTTGGAGACGAGGTTTATCGTGAATTTGGGAAAGTTTAAAGTCAGAGTGGCAGATAAGGACGGAGTTCGTGTAGTGGAGTTGTGAAATTTCATTCTGTCTCTTGACCTGGTATGTCGCTCCTTTCTCCCGAAGTGGGTCGCAATCTCTACGCCTTCGACACTTGCATCGCCTGCAAGGAAGGAAGAACTCTGCCTGTTGGGCATTGAGAAAGCGATGACGCGTCTTATGGAGCTCCCTCCCATCACTTGTTTCAAGCGGTATCAACTTAACATGTACAGTTTCTTTGTGGTTTGGGAGATACAACTCATTTAATTCGAGCTGGGCAGTTGAACTTCCATTCTTCGGGGCGAGTATTGCTTGTGACACTCGAGCCTGATGATGTCCATCAAACGATGTGACTCAAGAAACCTGATTATTGTTGGATAACGTTATTGCATCAACGAACGACTTATTTGAGAAACATAAACAGCACTCGCACCTTTCATGAAAGTAAACAAGAACAATTTTGAAGCGATTCGTTGACCTGATCTAAACGAACAACTTAGCAGACAATATTAATAACGCAGCGGAACAATACTATTGTGGGGTGAGCATTCGAGACAAGAAAGATGCAAAAAGCACAATGCTCATAAAAGCCTGAACATGTTTCTTTGACGCAGGCTAGCCGGAGGTAACCTATCATATGTGGAAGACCAACCCAATCGTAGCGCGCCTGAGGGCTGCCTCAGGCTAACCGGAGGTCAACCGTTCAACTATCATACGATCCGGATAACTCAAGCCAAAGGAAGACATTGTTGGCTATTTTGCTTCTTTGGCAAAGATAACTACGCGAGTCGCATTTGCACTGAATTAGTGGACTAATCAAGAGATGGAGCGAGAAGAGCCTCTGTTTGACTTATCTTCTTACTTCCACCTCCACCTCCACATAATCCATCGTCGCACAATAATCCATCATCGCCGACCGGCTATACCCAAGTAACAGTCTTCGCCTTCCGCTCCACCGGTTAACACGGTTGGCGGTTGGTTAACATCGTTTCCTAGGCTCGCAACCAGGCTCGCAAGGTCTGAAATTTCTGAAAGCTGGAGTATATAAGCTATCAGAGTTCAGCGGAGTCGACATCCACTCGAATAATCGTACGGAGAAGCAGTAGTAATAATGTCAGTGAACCATTCAGTGGATATTTGCATCATTGCTGGTGTGGGTAACGGAACAGGTAAGCAGCTTACTTTGCTTAGATGAATTTATGCGGTACTGAAATAGTGCAGGAACTGGTGCTGCCGTCGCGTGAGCTTGCGACGTTGCTCCCAGGAAAGCACTGACCCCGCTGACAGAGAAGCCTTTGCGACGAAATTGGGATACAAGGTCGCGTTGATCGCTCGAAAAGCTGACTTCTTGGAGAACACTGCTAAAAAGATTCGAAGCGCTGGAGGTGAAGTAAGCCCTCTTGTGTGAAGCATGAGCGTGAAGATTGACTGTTCTTGTTTGGTTCCAGGTCAAGGCGTTTCCTATTCCTGAATACAATCATGAACAGCTCTCCAAGGCTTTTGAAGATATTATGGCCAATTGGCCAAATGGAAGGCTCAAATGTGCGGTATGGAATGCAGCGCAGTGGTCCCGAATCCCTTTTATGGATATTACGGAAGCGGTGGGACTTTTCAGCTTTATTAGTACGTTACTCAGTAGCAATGAAGGACTTGAAACGAAGCGCCAACATGAACATGATCTCTGCTTTTGCTTTCTCACAAAACGCTATTAAGTATATGCTTCTTCCTTCCTCAGAGTGAGTTTTCCCTAGCTCGACCAACCATGCCTTACCGTTCCAAACCAGTCCTGCAAATCCCCCTGGTGGATCTCTCCTTATTACTGGAGCAACCTCAGCCATTCGTGGATCAGCAAACTTCGCTGCATTTGCAGCTGGAAAGCATGCGTTGCGAGCGATGTCTCAGTCAATAGCACGAGAATATGGAAAAGAGGATATCCATTGTTGCTTCTTTATAATCGATGGTTAGTCCCTTTTCTTTATCCTTTTCTGTCATGATATCTTAATTGATATCCTGTGCAGGAATGATTGTGACCGATAGGACGAGAGCAGTGTTCGGAAAGGAAAGAGGGGAGGATTTCATGAAGGACGAAAGGAGGACCTTGAGTCCAGAACAGGTGGCAGACGTACGCCTTCTCGCGCCTGTCCTTTTTTTGAATCCGATCTCTTACTCTCACTCATCTTGTGAAGGCATACATATTCATCCACAACCAAAGGAAATCCGCCTGGACTCTCGAATTGGATCTCCGTCCGTCTGCAGAACATTTTTGAATGACCAGGTCTGGCTCAAAAGCAAACGAGTTGAAGGGTCTCGTTCCAGGTATCCAGTTTCCTTCACTTGTCGGTCTCCCAGTAATCAATTGCAATGGATGCGATGGATAAAAGATGTCATACAACAGTCCAAACTTCCCGACTGTAAACCTCGTCAACATGAATATGCACCGTACTACGACAAAAAGTTGAGGTGCTCAAAGAAAATAGCGGAATACATTCGGAGGCTGTTAGTATCAGAACCAGGAGGGGCAATGAGTCAGTTTCACCGCAAGGTCAAGGTGGCGAAAGGAGATTTTGAAGATTCCCGTAAAAGCAAGCTATCGAGTACTGAAATAACACTTATCGTGCTTCAAACTGGACCACTGCGCTTATCATGAGTAAAGATTTGACGAGATGGTAAACTGAAACGTACTTCTCGCGATTCTCTTTTTATACATCACCCTACTCCCGCATTCCCTACACCGAATGGGTTCTCTAGGCTTTATCGAATTCTCAACTGAACAATCTTCGTACCATCTTTCAGCGAAGGTCTCGAAGGAAGGAAAGAGGACGAACCAGCACACGTATATTCGATTTCCTCACCCTTATCCTTGTTTGGATCGGTAACATGATGTGAAGGAACGCCAGAGCCAGACTGGTAGCTATCCATAATGTAATCCCTGCCTTTCCTCAATTTTAAGTGCTCTGGATCTTTAAGTGCTCTGGATGAATCGTCGCACTTACAGTAGAAACTGATTCGATGGCGATGAAGGAGGCTACGGTCGTTTCTGGAAGGTTTTGAATTTACCAGTTAGTCATCACTATAAAACACTAAGCTCAGCTGGGCATGGTAGCCACGCCTTCCATGCAGATCTTGCGATCGCACTCGAGCTCTCAAAATCCAACTTCAACTTGGTTGGGCGTCGCAAGAAGAATGTCCAGCCAGCCGAAGCCATGCAGGACCTAACTATGTCCGGTATGCATATTTTATCTGCTCCTGTTATTCTAAGCCACATTCAAGGAGTTGCGGTATGAGCTTGAAGAAACGGTAGAGGAACATGGTCAGCCATGCGCCACGAATGCTAACTGGTGGGAATCTGTTGATCGATGTTGAAGGTGCTCCTTGTCATAAGCCTCAAGGGCAGAAGGCAACCTGCCTGCAACCTATTTGGCAATGGCGCTTTTTTTTTTAAGAGAGTTGGTGACGGGAATGGATGTATCTGGGTGAAGCAAGCATTGAGTCACAACCTACGAAGTGACAAGCACGAACCTCAAGACCGTCTTTCTTCCTTGCCTCTTGGGGGATGGGACGCTTGGGGCAGCGTGTGCAGCTTTAAGCTGGCTGGTGAGGTCAAACTGGGAAAGATGTTGCTGACGATCGCTGAAAATCTCCCAAAGACAAGGCAGCCTTTTTGAAGATGGATGAACTGGAAGGTGACGTCGGGAACGCAGTGAAACCTTCACCCCGACGTCATGAGACGGCAACAGACTCAATGGATCGACAGCGATCGACAGTTAGCCCAAAAACCTGAAACATCCACATCCGGAAAGGCCGGACCTTAAGGTTAAGGCGTCCGAAATCCGGCCAGCGTGCGTCGGCTCGGTGAACGGACAGTGACTGTTTGCCTCTGTAATTCCTCGCGTCTCTCTGACGCGTCCTTGACCTTCCAACGATAGCAGAACAAGTTGACCACCATGGAAGTTTCATTCGGTAAGTCTTTTGCTCACTCCTAGTATTATCTGACTTGCGGTGCAGGCATCACAGGCAAAGACTATGTCATCTTTGCCTCTGACACTTCTTCAGTTCGTTCGATCGTCAGGATGAAGTCGGACGAGGACAAGCAGAAGGAGATTGGGAAGCACTTGGTCATGGCCTACTCTGGCGAACCCGGTATGTCGAACTTTTCTTTCAGTTTGGGACTGGGAAAGGGAAGACAACATGTTCTGTTTGCTCATTTGCTTTGGGTGTGTGATGGTTTGGCAGGCGACACAGTTCAATTTGCAGAATATGTGGAACGGAACATGAGGCTCTATGCCATCAGGTTCGTCTCTTTTCATGTATCGATGAACCCACGAGTGATTCGACGGTTCTGTATAGAAATCACATCGCACTTCGACCGTCTTCCGCTGCCTCTTGGACTCGCGCAGAGCTCGCAAAGTCCATTCGTTCCCGCAACCCCTACTCCGTCAACCTCCTCCTTGGCGGTTGGGATCCTACGTCGAATACTCCCCATCTCTACTGGCTCGACTACCTCGGAACCATGGCCACTGTTCCTTTCGCAGCTCACGGATACGGAGCTTACTTCTCCCTCAGCACCATGGATCGGTACCACAATCCCGAAGGAACGCTGGAAGAGGGACTGGATCTGTTGAGAAAGTGCATTAACGAGTTGGAGACGAGGTTTATCGTGAATTTGGGAAAGTTTAAAGTCAGAGTGGCAGATAAGGACGGAGTTCGTGTAGTGGAGCTGTGAAATTTCATTCTGTCTCTCTACCTGGGTATGTCGCTCCTTTCTCCCGAAGTGGGTCGCAATCTCTACACTTTCGACACTTGCATCGTCTGCAAGGAAGGAAGAACTCTGCCTGTTGGACATTGAGAAAGCGATGACGCGTCTTATGGAGCTCCCTCCCGTCGCTTGCTTCAAGCGATATCAATTTAACATGTACAGTTTCTTTGTGGTTTGGGAGATACAACTCATTCCATTCGAGCTGGGCAGTTGAACTTCCATTCTTTAGGGCGAGTATTGCTTGTGACACTCGAGCCTGATGATGTCCATCAAACGATGTGACTCAAGAAACCTGATTATTGTTGGATCAACGTTATTGCATCAACGAACGACTTATTTGAGAAACATAAATAGCACACGCACCTTTCACGAAAGTAAACAAGAACAATTTTGAAGCGATTCGTTGACCTGATCTAAACGAACAACTTAGCAGACAACATTAATAACGCAGCGGAACAATACTAGTGTGGGGTGAGCATTCGAGACAAGAAAGATGCAAAAAGCACAATGGCTCATAAAAGCCTGACCATGTTTCTTTGACGCAGGCTAGCCGGAGGTAAACCTATCATATGTGGAAGACCGACCCAATCGTAGCGCGCCTGAGGGCTGCCTCAGGCTAACCGGAGGTCAACTGTTCAACTATTAGGATCCGGATAACTCAAGCCAAAGGAAGACAGTGTTGGCTACTGTGCTTCTTGCCAAAGATACAACGGGAGTCGCATTTGCACTGGATTAGTGGACTAATCAAGAGATGGAGCGAGAAGAGCCTCTGTTTGACTTATCTTCTCACTTCCACCTCCAACTCCACCTGCACTCGTGAGTGCCGGTGCATCTCCACATAATCCATCATCGCACAATAATCCATCATCGCCGACCGGCTATACCCAAGTAACAGTCTTCGCCTTCCGCTCCACCGGTTAACACGGTTGGCGGTGGGTTAACATCGTTTCCTAGGCTCGCAACCAGGCTCGCAAGGTCTGAAAGCTGGAGTATATAAGCTATCAGAGTTCAGCGGAGTTGACACCCACTCGAATAATCGCACGGGAAGCAGCAGTAATGTCAGCGAACCAATCAGTGGATATTTGCATCGTTGCTGGTGTGGGTAACGGAACAGGTAAGCTTACTTCGCTTGGAGGAAGGTTCGCGGTACTGAATTGGTGCAGGAACTGGTGCTGCCGTTGCGTGAGCTTGCAGCGTTGCCCGCGAATGAAAGCCCTGACCTCGCTGACAGAGAAGCGTTTGCGACGAAGTTGGGATACAAGGTCGCGTTGATCGCTCGAAAAGCTGACTTCTTGGAGAACACTGCTAAGAAGATTCGAAGTGCTGGAGGTGAAGTAAGCCCTCTTGTGTGAAGCAGGAGCGTGAAGATTGACTGTTCCCGTTTGGTTACAGGTCAAGGCGTTTCCTATCCCTGAATACAATCATGAACAGCTCTCCAAGGCTTTTGAGGATATTATGGCCAATTGGCCAAATGGAAGGCTCAAATGTGCGGTATGGAATGCAGCGCAGTGGTCCCGAATCCCTTTTATGGATATTACGGAAGCGGTGGGACTTTTCAGCTTTATTAGTATGTTACTCAGTGGCAGTGAAGGACTTGAAACGAAGCGCCAACATGAACATGATCTCTGCTTTCGCTTTCTCACAAAACGCTATTAAGTATATGCTTCTTCCTTCCTCAGAGTGAGTTTTTCCCTGGCTCGACCAACCAAGCCTTACAGTTCCAACCCAGCCCTGCAAATCCCCCTGGTGGATCTCTCCTTATTACCGGAGCAACCTCAGCCATTCGTGGATCGGCAAACTTCGCTGCATTTGCAGCTGGAAAGCATGCGTTGCGAGCGATGTCTCAGTCAATAGCACGAGAATATGGAAAAGAGGATATCCATTGTTGCTTCTTTATAATCGATGGTTAGTCCCTTTTCTTTATCCTTTTCTGTCATGATATCTTAATTGATATCCTGTACAGGAATGATTGTAACCGATAGGACGAGAGCAGTGTTCGGAAAGGAAAGAGGGGAGGATTTCATGAAGGACGAAAGGAGGACCTTGAGTCCAGAACAGGTGGCAGACGTACGCCTTCTCGCGCCTGTCCTTTTTTTGAATCCGATCGCTTACTCTCACTCATCTTGTGAAGGCATACATATTCATCCACAACCAAAGGAAATCCGCCTGGACTCTCGAATTGGATCTCCGTCCGTCTGCAGAACATTTTTGAATGACCAGGTCTGGCTCAAAAGCAAACGAGTTGAAGGGTCTCGTTCCAGGTATCCAGTTTCCTTCACTTGTCGGTCTCCCAGTAATCAATTGCAATGAATGCAATGGATAAAAGATGTCAACAATAGTCCAAACTTCCCGACTGTAAACTTCGTCAACATGAATATGCACCGTACTACGGCAAAAGTTGAAGTGCTCAAAGAAAATAGCGGAATACATTCGGAGGCTGTTAGTATCAGAACCAGGAGGGGCAATGAGTCAGCTTCACCGCAAGGTCAAGGTGGCGAAAGGAGATTTTGAAGATTCCCGTAAAAGCAAGCTATCGAGTACTCAAATAACACTTATCGTGCTTCAAACTGGACCACTGCGCTTATCATGAGTAAAGATTTGACGAGATGGTAAACTGAAACGTACTTCTCGCGATTCTCTTTTTATACATCACCCTACTCCCGCATTCCCTACACCGAATGGGTTCTCTAGGCTTTATCGAATTCTCAACTGAACAATCTTCGTACCATCTTTCAGCGAAGGTCTCGAAGGAAGGAAAGAGGACGAACCAGCACACGTATATTCGATTTCCTCACCCTTATCCTTGTTTGGATCGGTAACATGATGTGAAGGAACGCCAGAGCCAGACTGGTAGCTATCCATAATGTAATCCCTGCCTTTCCTCAATTTTAAGTGCTCTGGATCTTTAAGTGCTCTGGATGAATCGTCACACTTACAGTAGAAACTGATTCGATGGCGATGAAGGAGGCCACGGTCGTTTCTGGAAGGTTTTGAATTTACCAGTTAGTCATCACTATAAAACACTAAGCTCAGCTGGGCATGGTAGCCACGCCTTCCATGCAGATCTTGCGATCGCACTCGAGCTCTCAAAATCCAACTTCAACTTGGTTGGGCGTCGCAAGAAGAATGTCCAGCCAGCCGAAGCCATGCAGGACCTAACTATGTCCGGTATGCATATTTTATCTGCTCCTGTTATTCTAAGCCACATTCAAGGAGTTGCGGTATGAGCTTGAAGAAACGGTAGAGGAACATGGTCAGCCATGCGCCACGAATGCTAACTGGTGGGAATCTGTTGATCGATGTTGAAGGTGCTCCTTGTCATAAGCCTCAAGGGCAGAAGGCAACCTGCCTGCAACCTATTTGGCAATGGCGCGCTATCCCTTCGAGGAGTTGTTTGACGTCGTTCGCGTCGTTCTCGAAGCCTATTCCCGAACGAACACTCAAGCCGCACGACCATGAAGGACTGGCGTCATAGGCGAGATCTGACAGGATGTTGGCGTTTAAGGAAGGTCGCGTAGAGTTCAAATACACTATCCTATTGCCGGCATGTTGTTGCGCGAAACTGGGCTGATATAGCTGTTTTGAAGAGGTAAGAGCTTCGTCAAAGCTCTTTCGTGAGGAACATTTGAGGAACGCTCAAGACCTAGTTGGTTCAAGGAACTCCTCTGCCCAAGAGGAGGTAGACGCTTACCTATAAAACGACGAGCATCAGGGATGGGAATCCTCAATTTCGCTCCCAGCATGAGGTGGACCAGGGAAGAGATGGTTCATTTTGAAGACTTCACCGGCCCCATTTATACGAGCGAGCTCGTTCTTCAAAACGCTGCCCAAGCGAATCCTGGTTTTGATTGGGTAGACATTTATCCCATCCTCAATGTTTTGCTGAGCCTGCTTAGAGTGTCTTTTACGATCTTCAGGAGGGTTCAAGAGAGTGGCGAGCACTTCTCGATGGGCTGGCGCAGGATCCTCAGCATCTCGAGATGAGCTCGCAGACGTATGTGCGAAGCATCTACTTCAACACCGTCGATGGTGCTCAAGGAAAAGAAGGTCAGTTTCCTTTTGGATCCCGTATTCATTGCCATGTTGAGGAAACGTCACGGTGCAGAGTGGACACTGGATACTGATTCTCTCATTCGCTCCGAAATCATCAAGTTCCTCTACGGCAACGGTGATAGGTGCGTTCTCGTTCTCTCGTCTCTGCCTGTCTCGTACAGGTGCTGACAGAGGTTATAGTGATCTCAGGAACATTTTGGTGAACGTCAACCTCTCCCTTCGAGATTTACGAGCGACAAACTTTCAACCGACCCAGCCGAGGGATCCTCAATGGTGCATCCTTTCGACTGGAGCGGAGAATGTCTCCTTCTATCAACCTTCTGTTGAACGTTTCTACTGCTCCACTTGCGATAGGTCTCATGTCAAGTTCGTCATCTCTTCCCTCATTGTCGTCTTGCACCTATTTACGCACAAAAATGGCTTCCGTCCAGAGCTTTTGATTTTGCGCGATTGTAGTAAGCTTTTACTGTCTTCGAGTGCGATTGAAGTGTTGACAAGTGCTTGAACATGAAGGCCCTGCTTTTACCCAATATCCTGTCGAACTTGCGGGCAAGTGGGATGTTGTTGCTGTTTCGTTTGGAGACAGGCAGGCCGTGACTTATTTCTCCCTTAAATTCTGCTGATTCAAAGGGTACAGAAGATACGAGCATCCTTGGGTTGTACTTAGCGTCGTCCGAACGGAAGGCTGAGATCTCTTTCCAATTTCCTTCTCATTCTGTAACCTTTTAGCCTTCCATTTTGGGTTTATGTTGATCAACTGCATCATCATTCACTTTCTTTCGTGGGCTTGTTGCATATTACCATTATTTTAGCTCCTAGAAACTGCCCTTCTCCATCTACGGATCGGGTTTATTAGTTTCTACATTTTAATCCTGCATTCCATCCGACGTTGAGATTGTAGCTCATTCATATTGTTCGATGTTTCACCTTGGTCGCCTGTTGTCTTGATTGCTTGGTATTGGTTAAAAAGGTTAATTTTCAGATAGAATTACACACATTAACAAAACAGTGCTAACGAAAAAGTAAATGTATGCTGCTAATTTCTTCCTCAATCTGAATCCTCGTTGTCGTATTGTTGAAGAAAATAAGAATCGTCTCCGCTTTCTTCAACAGCGGAGTCCTCTTCATCGGCACTTTCTTCGAGATCATACCGCTCCTCCTCCTCTTCTTCTTGTTCACCACCCCTCCTGTCATCTTCATCGGACTCAATCCCCTCTTCTGATTCCCTCCATCGAGCAACTTTTGCGTCATAATCTCCCTCCTCTTCCTCTTCCTCTCCCTCTTCGTCTTCAGGTATTCTTCTCCTCCATCCACGAGGAGCAATGGGAGGCTCAGAATCATCCGAGTTTTCCTCCCGCCGAGATTCATGCTCCGTAGCTTGGATTCGATTGTCGGAGCGTCTGACAGAGGCGCCATCATCTCCTTCGTTCCCTGAGTGAGCTGTAGCAGGTGGAGATATGGCGCGGATTGAGCTTTCAGATTCGCTTTGACTGCTCGACTGGAAATGGCTGTCGTCATCGCTCATGTCACTCATGTCGTCCAGATCGCCTTCAGACATGTATGGATAACAATTTTGACAGAGGCATATCGTCGGACTATGTTCGTCCCGACTGTCAGATTCCCAGCTCTCATTCTCGACCTCGCCATCAGACAGAAAATCCTCGTCATAGTATGCGTCCGCGTCGAGAGGGTCAATGCCAGGCCAAACGCCGCCTTCGTCAGACAAGTAGTCCTCGTCCTCGTACGTCGATGCGTCCGAATCATTGTCCCCTCCGCCTGCGAAGGTCCTACCACATTGTGGACATCTCCCAGCACGCTCTGAAACCTCCCAACTACATCCTGTACACCTAAACACGCCATCCTCCTCGTCACGAATCTTGCTGACTACTTCCTCATCCCGAGCACCTACCCACAGTCCACCCCAAGTCGCGTCTTGTTCCCCCTGAACCTTCTCCTCTCCATCCTGTCCTTCTCCAACATCCGCCAGGTCACCACCTAGAAGAGGGTTGCCCCGATGGGGACGTAAGGTGTGGGCAAGATCAATGAGGAGGGGCAGTTTGAGAGGTGGGTATTTGTGACATTGTGCACGGCAGGATGGACAGATGAGATTACGTTTCCGGTTAACGCGTTGTCGCCCATTTTCATCCGGGGTTCCGGGACGAGAAGAGGAACGATGAAACCATTGTGACAGGCAGGACGCGCAAAAGATGTGGCCACACGTTAAAGCGTGAGGGCGAACCAAGACCTCAAGACAAATTGGGCAGTTGAGGGTGGTTTGCAGATTTGCAAGAAGCGTGGTTTGCTTATGGAGAACCTTCGTCGAGCCATCACCCTTTCAACTCACTCCATAAACGGATAAGAGAATACGCACCTCATTCTTCGTACCCATCTCTTTCTTCAACCTTTCCACTTCCGCTTTGAGGTCTGAAACCTCCTTTTGAAGCTCGTTGGGCTCAGCTTCATCCTTGACTGGCATGGCTGCCTCATCCAGCGATGGTAAGCTCTCCTGATTTTTAGATTTCCTTTTTCCCTTCTTATCTATACTCTTTTCCAACGCAACCACCGCCACCGCGTTCTCTTCCGATGTAGGTGGTGTAGTTTCAGTGGTGGTCTTGTCGGAAGTGGCAGGCGTTGGCTCGACTGTGGTTTTGCGTCGTTTTCGAGATTTTTTTCGAAGTTTCGGCAGTGCAGAAAGAGGGGAGGAGAGGTCGAAGATGCCACTGAAGCAGCTCGAGGGCGTTTAGGCATTGGTTGGAATGGAATCAAGTTCAGTGAGGTTCAGCCTTTGTGAAGGTCGCGGGTGTGACTGGATTTAGGGTTAGGGCAACGAACATTGTTCTTTCTCACTTTTCGCGACCACCACCAACCGTTTCGTGTCACATTTTTTTGCCACTTTCTATTTTTCTCGCGACAAGATGTCCGGACAAGAGGGTATGTTTCTCCTGGCTTCCTAGTATAACCTTTTTTTCTGACTTTACTCCAAGATTTGATTGATTATGAGGAGGATGAGCTCCCACAAGCCCCAGCGGCCGCTGCCGCCACAGCACCTTCCAAAAGCGCCAACGGAGCTGCAGCTGATGGGTCAAGTGGAGCGGGAAAAGACCAGAAAGGTTCTTACGTCGGAATTCACTCCACCGGTTTCAGAGATTTCCTCTTGAAGCCTGAGTTGTTGCGTGCTATCAGTGACTTGGGGTTCGAACATCCTTCTGAAGGTTTGTCCTTCTTTATTTGATGGGAGAGAATGGTGGATAATTCAGGGCAACGACAGTTCAACAAGAGTGTATTCCCCAAGCCATCTTGGGTACCGATGTGTTATGTCAGGCAAAGTCCGGAATGGGTTTGTCCTTATTTTCCTTCCTTTTCTTCTGACTTAAGTATTCTTAGGTAAAACTGCTGTTTTCGTTATTGCAACGCTCCAGCAGCTGGATCCTGTCCCGGGAGAGGTCTCTGTTATCGTGATGTGCCACACGAGAGAGTTGGCATATCAAATCAAGAACGAATATGCTCGATTTTCCAAGTATATGCCGGACGTCAGGACAGAGGTCTTTTTCGGAGGCGTGAACCAAAACCAGAACGCTGAGGTCATCAAGAATAAGGAGAAGTGCCCGCATATCATTGTCGCCACTCCTGGACGACTGAATGCCCTTGTCCGTGACAAAGTCCTCAAATGCGCGAGCGTCAAACACTTCATTTTGGATGAGTGCGACAAGATGTTGGAACAAGTCGGTTAGTAACTTCTCCCATTCCTCTCCTTCAAGAATGGGTCTCTTTCGAAACGCTCTCGACTGCTGGACCAAGCGGAGGATAGACGTTGGTGGATGGATCCGGTGTTGGTGTTGTGATGTGGAGAAGACGGTGTAGTCTTGGTGTTGCCTGTGTTGACTGGCGTTCGAAGCTTTCGACGTTGCGCACCATTTCGTGGACCATACTCTGCCGTCTTACTCTGCCGTCATCTGCTTCTTCCATCTGGGATCGTCCAATGACATACGGATCGGTCCGTCTACACCAGTCACTCGCATCGTTCCCCAGAGCCCATCGCAAGAGGCTGGACGGGTCGATGGAGCGAACTGCATTTCGGTGGAATTGTGTATCAAGATTTTCGGAGCTTTTCTGGGACCCCTTGAGGATATCAAAACCTCTTTGGAAGTTCATCCATCCATTCTTTTCTCTTCATTTTGTTCTTCATGTCGTTCGCGCAACTTCAGTAAAGCATTAACAAAGCAATTAACTTATTCTTATTTATTTCTACTATGATCCTATTCAATCAATCGCGTTGGAAGCGAAACGCCTAATCTCGACGGCTACCCTTCTGTCTACTAATACGTTCTCTTCACGGTCGATTACTTACTCATGCTTCTTCTCGGGACGAATTCAACAACAGATATGCGAAAGGACGTTCAGGAGATTTTCCGGTCGACCCCTCATCACAAACAGGTCATGATGTTCAGTGCTACACTCAGCAAGGAGATCAGGCCTACTTGCAAGAAGTTTATGCAGAATGTGCGTTGTCTGTTCTCCCTTACCGTGGCCTTGTAGTAACGATTATATGTGGTTGTGAACAGCCTCTGGAGATTTATGTCGACGACGAGACTAAGTTGACGCTTCACGGATTGCAACAGCATTACCTGAAATTGGAGGAGACGCAAAAGAACAGGAAGTTGAATGACCTTTTGGATACACTGGAGTTCAACCAAGTGCGATCTTATCTTTGCAACAACCGTGACGCTTCTCTCATACCCGTATCTAGGTTTGCATTTTTGTCAAGTCTGCGAACCGAGGAACGGAACTCGACCGTCTGTTGAGGGAATGCAACTTCCCAAGTATCTGCATTCATTCTCACATGGCCCAGGAGGAAAGGTTAAAGAGGTATAATCAGTTCAAGAGCTTTGAGAAGAGGATTCTGGTACGCCGGTTCTCCCTTCCTTTGTGCCTCATGTTGACACTTGTCGAAGGTTTGCACGGATATCTTTGGGAGAGGTATTGATGTGGAGCGAGTTAACATTGTCATCAACTACGACACACCCGGAGATGCCGACTCTTACCTACATCGGGTTGGGTGAGTAGTTCATCGTCTCGCCACAATGGCAGTACTGACTTGAGCGAATAGACGTGCTGGTCGATTTGGTACCAAAGGTCTGGCAATCACTTTCGTGTCGAACGACGAAAACAAACAAGTGTTGGACACGATTCAATCGCGTTTCGAAGTGGCCATAACTGAACTTCCCGATCACATTGAACCTAGCAGTTACAGTGCGTCCATTTTGTTGCTCTCTTCTGGGGACTTGCTCATGCTGATGGTGCGTAGTGAATGCCTAAAATTCTCTACATTCCGGAGTCATGTCCTGTAAAATTCGTGCTTTCCAACCCCGTCCTAAATTCTTCTCTCCTCAAATAAATTGGTTGCTGTCGCCTCGAGCAATCACATATATGCTTAGTTTCTTGTTATTACACCTACACCAAATAGTTTCGAAATCACATTGAGCCCTTGCACCTGTAGTCATCTCCCACTCTGTGGTTGTGGTTAGAATTAATAAGGACCTTGCCGCATCCTTTCCTTTCGCGATGTTTGGGCTGGCGGGACTGTTGCACTTGTTGACCATGACTGCTCTGGTGCTGTCTCACCCAGCACCCAGCAATACTGGCAATCGAACACGTTTACGTTGAGCAGCGAGCATGCCAGTGGCAGTGACATCCGCAGAAAAGAACGTCCCCGCCGGTGGAGCACACAGATTCCGTACTGCGTTCAGGAGTGACGTTTGCGGCTTCTTTCGTTTTCTTTCGTCAGTTTCATGACCAGAAGCGACCATATGCGTCGCAAGTGAATTCAAATAAAAGAAGGGAGAGGTCATAAATATCCCAGGCAGTTCTCCTCTGCTACTTGAGCTCCAAGTTAACGGCTTCGAATTCAGTGGAACACGACATGATTTTTGCTCTGGAGCTCCTCCTATTCTTCTATCATGCGCGAGCCGACTCGGTTTCCATCGGTTCAGAATCCTACGAATCAGGGGGCATGGGTCTGAATCCTACTCAGACCTTCTACACTTCTTCAAAGGGGCCTCCTCAGTTCAATATCCTTACGGAGGCCGCGGATGCCACCTACAAAGCCCCGATTCTGATGAGTTATATGGGAGGGAATACGCCGCATCCTCTGGCGTTGGTAATGAGGGAGAACGGAAGCATGATTTGGGCTTCAGAAGAGAGCATCTTAGCCCCGTTCAATGTTCAGACACAGATGTTCAATGGACAGCAAGTTCTCACCTTTTGGAATGGAACTGTATCGACCGTGGGGTATGGAAATGGCCTGAACTAGTATGTCCTCTTTCCTCCTTGCACAGAACGGGTAAGCTGACGACACCTAAAAAGCATTCTCGACCAAAATTATAATATTCTACATGAAGTGGGGATGCTCAACGGAACCTCATATGCCAGCGCTGACTTCCATGTTCGTCCCTTGTTTCTTTCCATTTGCATTTATCTGAAGGACCATCAGGAATTTCGAATAACGTCCGACAACACCGTTATTCCCATCTCATGGAGAGTAACACAACTAGACCTGAGCTCAGTCGGCGGCCCAACAGACGGATGGACTTGGGATTGTGTTTTCCAGGAGGTGGACCTAACTAGGAACCAGTCCATTTTCGAGTGGAGAAGCCTGGAGCACATCAACATCAGTGAATCATATTTTAGCTTGAATGGAGGAGGAACGTCGCAGGATAATCGTCCGTTTTCATTTCTATTCTGGATGAAAATTGAACATGGGACCCAGCTTATGATTAGTGGGTTCAATATCTTTCTGAATCAAGGAAGAGCTAATTTCTGCACTGACGAAGCTGTCACATTAATTCGTTCGTCCCTCTTTTCCTACCTCACCAGTCCACGTTTAATCCAGTCGTAGGGTGGACAAAGACTCCAATGGCGATTACCTTATTTCAATGCGCGGGCCTTCAGCTATCTATAAAGTCTCGCACACAGATGGTTCCGTACTTTGGCGATTGAATGGAAAGCAGTCAGACTTTCAAATGGGAAACGGCAGCACTTTCTACTTCCAACATGATGCAAGGTGGATGGACAACGGGCAGATGAGTCTTTTCGATAATGCGATTGGAGGAGGTGATCCAGATGAACCAACTGCAAGGGGCATCATTTTGGATGTAGACGAGACGGCTATGACCGCAACTCTTGTCCAAGAGTATATTCCCCCGTATAACAACGTCAGTGAAAGTCAGGGAAGCATGCAGGTTTGTCTCTCGAATAAAGGCGAATTGGCATTGAGACAGATGATAGGTACTTCCGAATGGAAATGTGTTTATTGGATGGGGTGCCCGTGCGTATTGGCAGTCCGTTTCGAACCACTCCAGTTAATGTCCGAGTTGTAGGCCCATACTTCACCGAATTTGCCTCGTGCGCCGTCATTGTCTCACTTTGTGACCAAGTTTCTAACTATTTCAATGCAAAGGAATGGCACAGTACTTTACCACGTCCATTTCGCCTCGCTCGAAGCACCGACGAACAACCCAGCTTCTTATCGAACCTTCAAGAGCCTGACGAACTGGACCGCAACACCTACCACCTTTCCGAACGCAACATACAACACATCTGCATTTACGTTTTATGTCAGTTGGCTGGGTGCTACCGATATTTCAGAATGGGAGGCTTGGGGTGGCAACTCCACAGATGGCAGCGATTTCGCAACCTTTGCCTCGTCTCCCTCTGGAGGCTTCGAAACTTCCTTCCCATACGGACAGCTCCCTCAGAACTGGGCGATGCGAGCAGTAGCAGCTAATGTAAGCCTCCTCATTAAGAAGGCAAGAAGTCAAAGATGACGTGGATTTAGGGGACGTGTTTGGGCGGATCAAACGTCACCTCTGCCAATGGGTCCGTTTCGACCAATAATTTCTCTTGCAACCGTGACGGATCAAGTGGCTCTGCCGATGGCGATGGTGGATCGCCCGCCAGTATGTTACGAACAAGTTGGACTGGATTGGCGATGGCACTTGGCCTCGCGTTCTCCTCAATGTGATCCTCCTTCCATTGAAAACTCATTGGACGTTGTGTCGTAGGTAGCACAATAGGGGCTTCTAGCTCTCTCTCCATGATTGGTGTTTCACATTACTTCGCCTCGCGTGTGTTATTCTGCCAAAATGCTATCAATAACTGTTGAATCACTATATTTTCGTCCATGTCTCTGCATCGACCTTTTGTCCACTCTTTGTTCCTTCATCAAGACATCACAATGGGTTGATAATGAACGCTGAGTACCGAGTACTGAATCGCGAGTCTACTAGACCATCCAGATAGGCGCCTAAAGCTGGGTTGAGATTGCTGGCGAGATGTCCAGATGTGTCAGCTCAGAAAACAGGTCGCTAGCAGAGGAAAAATTAACATCCTGGAGTGACAATGAATACGACCATTGCAGGGAATTGCAGTTCGATTTTTGGATGAATATTAACGGTTGCGAAGTAAAGAATGCAAAAAAACGAAGCATAAACCCGTCGCCCAGAAAAGTCCGTTGAAAACAAACCCTGCTCTACCAGGAAACAGAAAGTCCTAACGAACCTGCTAGCCTTTGAAGTCGAAAGCGCTTCTATCATCCGCCATCACTCTCGCCCATTCCAAAGTCAACAAGAAGAAATAAGCCTCCATATCCTCCCACCTCCAATGTTCCCTCGCCCACTTCTTCCCTTCTTCCCCTATCTTCTTCGCCATGTCATCCCTCCCTCCTTTTCCATCCATGTCGCCGTTGAAGAAGGCCATGATGTCGAAGAGGTCGGAATAATCTACTTTGAGGGGAATGAAGTGTAACCAAGGTTGAATGCGATCCGTATACCTGTTCGCATGTATTCAGCCTCATGTACCTTTATTTCGTATGAAAGCAGAGGCAGACGAACCATTCTGGGAAAATGGTGCTTTTGATGATGGCAGAATTGGAACTCAAAAGACGATGAAAGCGTCCAGACCAAGCATTACCATCCACGTCCAATTGAAACTTGTACCAATTCTGTTCGTCCCAAATCATTCCCTTCTCTTCCCACTTAATCAACTCCTTCACGGCTTTACAAGTCCCATCTTCATCGCATTGAGCCATGAGTCCCGAAAAAGCGAAATCGGCGTATCTTTCCATCAACTCCTTCGTCGGCACATTCTCTCTCCGCGTCGACCCATCGGATGAGAGGAAGGTGACAGGTCGAGGATTCGGGTCGGTCTTCATCCAATAAAGACGCATGCGTTGAGAAGAACGCCAACGAGTATCTCTGTTGAACCAGACGCCGGTGGTGCTACCTCTCCAAACGAAAGTGGTATTCCTGGTCTTCTCCTCCCACGCAGTATCCGTTCTTGCCAAGTCTCGATACTGTTCCAGAGGCGGAACGAGGATGTCGGAGTGCAGGCTCATCTTGGACATTGTGAATAGAGGTCGAGAGAGAGCGGGACGAGGTCCTTTCCAAGAGGTGAAGCCGTGCAACATTTGCCATTCCGGGTTTTGGCATAGGTCCATCGCTTTAACTTGGTCCGAAACGAATGATTGTCCGCGAGGAAGAACGTCTCCGCTCTCCAGGCCATCGTAAGCGCGTCGCAGGCGGGAGGAGGGAGGACAGGCGAGGTTGAACCCCCATTGAGATACATCGTCATCTTTTCTCTCCCAATCAGACTCAGCCAGCACTAGTATTTATTTTCAAATCAGATTGCTTGTTTCGTAGAAGGGAAGAGGAGTAGACGCACAACGTCCTTCTCGCGCTGCTTGGGACATTCGCTCCTTCTGCGCAGAGTCCAACAATACCGACGGTCCATCGTGTTCCGTCATCGTCAGCTTGACTCCCCGGGACGTACTTGACCCATCTCTTCATGAGATCTTTCAGGTCCTTGGCTCTTGCTAGTTCCCTCCTGTTCCCAGTGATAGTAACTTCCGCCTTTTTGTCTTCCGGAACGTTGAGGGGTGAAGGTGTACTGCTCGTTTTGCACCTGCTCTGAGCGCTTTTGGAGTAAAGCGGGTGGAAGAGAGGAAAGGATGGACGTCTCGTGCGATTTGGGTGTATTCATCTATGAGCACGATATTATTTTGTTTCGCAAAGTTGAACCTCTCAACACCGTCTCCTCAGCACTTGCCACCTTGACTGTATGAATATGGAGAGGCTCACCACTCAGCAAACCCTTTGGGCGGACGTCTCCCATTCCTCTTGATGTATTCTCTCACCGCTTGGTCCAACGTCTTACTCTGCCTCCTGACCTTCAAATCCCAAGCTTGACTCGCATTGGCGACCAATCCGAAGATGGGATGCCTTCCCTTTCCGTTCCAAAACACGTGTCCACTGGCATGATGCACGTATTCCTCCCCACCTTGACCTCCTCCTGCTCCTCCACCACCGCCGCCAGTGAGAACCCAACCCCTCCAAC